>VURO01020214.1:0-16322 GCA_015108175.1 Pelvicachromis taeniatus
GCTACTTTTTGCACAAGCTTTGAACCCTGCGGCTTATTGTCCGGTGCGGCTTTTCTAAGGATTTTTCATGATTTTTGTGACATCTTAAGAGGATTTGTTTTGGTTTGTTCCGCCATTTTGCCTGGCAGAAAAGCATGTGATCAGACACAGAAAAGAGTGATATGTTGGTCACATGTCCATCCGCCAGCCAAAGTAGTGCCGTATGAATTAGCCGAAAAAGAGACTAGCTTAGCAAGCTGGCTCTCACTGGCCCTGTACTCATATCCGCAGCAGGTCTCCAAGGTGAACAGCCTCTGGCATGTTAGAACAAGGCAGCTAAGGGAAGTCGGCAAGTCAGATCCATAACTTCGGGATAAGGATTGGCTCTAAGGGCTGGGTCGGTCGAGCGGCTGTGCGAAGCGGCTAATATTCAGGTGCGCCTTGTAGTCCAGAAAATACAGTACTATGCTAATGTAACATGATGCCGGCCAGTTTGGCATATTTCTAAGTTGTTGCTAAGACGCTGATGGTTGATTGGTATTAAAAAATAAAAATAATTTTTAAAACTTAGTGGGTTGGATGATAGGAACAACTTAAAAGCAGAATCTACATGTGCAGATACATATGCACTTATGCACATACACACACTTTGACAGAGCCGCTGAAACCCCGAGCCCAGACTCTGGGCCTGTTTCAGAAAAGCTTAGCATATCACAGCTGTCGGTGACCCAGAAAAAAACTTGTCAAATGGAAATAATCCCTATAATATTGCCCAAATTTTTCAGTTTCCTGACACTACAGTCGACAAGTGGAGATATCAGCGGGAAAATGTGTATTTCTTTTTAGTGTTAAATCAAGCAGACGTCTCTCTAAATGCTTCATATTATACTACACTGATGTAGTTCAGCTGCTTCTTTACCTTTCACAAGCTATACCGCTGATGCTGTTCTCATTAAGTTCTTTGTGATACATCCACAATAATTTTTTTTAAAATAAGATAATAAAATGCACAGAAAAAAATGTGCTTTCAGTCTTACGTACAGTATGACTCAGGTTGCACCATCAATTCTTTTATCTATCTTTATCTAAGCATACATTTGACATTGACCTGAACTAGTAAAACTGGTGAAACAAACAGGAAAATAACAGATTACTGACCTTTTAGCAAAATGTAATAATCTTATTGCAGCATAGTGTAACAATTAAGAGGAAAGGCGAGCTTGTATGACCACTGCTGCAGTCATGGTTACTTTAGTCCGTTCAACAGATACAGTATAGACTTAATAGACTGCGACGCTACAGTATGGAAGTCAAGTAATTAAAAAGGTGAGATTTAGGGTAAACTCACAAATTGTGTTCCAGTCCATCCTGATAAGAACAGACTGCTGGAGGAAACGCTGAGCCAGTCTGATCATTTGGGATTTTTCAGCATTGATTTGGACTAAATTAAACATGGATATTGGCACAAATCATTATAGCTTTGCTCTCTCTTAAATCCCATAAGTTTAACCTTTTATAGAGGCAATGAAGTACTGTAGCTTGCACATTTCAGGAAAGTTGCCGTCCATGCTCAGCAAAAGTAAAGAGGCGGCAGAAGCGATAATTGAGCCCATTATTCTGAAAAAACAAGCTCCCACTCACACCGTCTTACTTGTTTTTATACTAGCCTTTCAACATGGACCTCCTAATTTGTTGAAATGGTATGAAATAAGCGAAGTATTGCCAGATGGTAATATAATGGCTTGTCAGCTGCTGCGGCGGCGTATATTTGAGTTTGTCAGAAGTATGAATATTGTATCTGTGCTTCCATGGGCGGAGATGGTAAGTATCTTCTGAATTTATTGGAAATTCTTGCAATTGTTGCCAGTGACAGAAACAGAGTTTGCAGATGCTTATATAATGTTTGCCAAGATAGCATAGGATATGGGTTAATGAGCCCGACGATTATTTCCACCTGTTTTCTCTTGTGACGATATTCAGCTCTCCCATGTGTCTGTTTTGTGTGTACAGTTGCATCCGCTCTGGGGTCTGCTACCAGATTAATGGAACAACCTGTTGTGTGATTCAACAGGGCCATTTGAAGAAGACTGTAAATGTTACCAAAGCTGGGTTATTTTTTTGTTACATATTTGGTTTGGATAGTAGAAGTCAAGCATTGTGTCCACATGTAACACACAAAGCAACAATTCCCAGTATGTTTTTCACAGCGTGGAATACAACTTATTAATTTCACATAGCATCAGGTCATTGCTCAGTCTCTGCTGACACCAAGCCAAGGTAGGTTGTGGTATTGGAATCGAAAAAGTCAGATGACCACAGCGCTTCTTTCTCCTTAGCTTGATGGAAACGAATCAGTCGTTTCTTATTAGATAGGCCGCAGTAACAGAATTTCCATCTGTGTTATTGAGTTTATGCATTTATTTACCCAAGTATGTAATTAATCATAGTTCAGTCACGTGTTTTTAGACCTTAGGAGCACTTTCAATCACAGGAAATTAGGTCTAATCACATTAGCATAACTTCAAAGATAGAAGCCTTACATTATTCATTGCCCTTTTTATTTTATTATGAAGAGAAAAACAATTAAAACAGTTACAAGGTTTTAAAGTTATGATGAGAAATCGTGACTACATTTGCACCTTAACAGACTTTCCTCTAATTTATCTTAGACTATAAGTTAAAGGGGTTATATTGTGATCACGCCACTACTCAAAAGTTAGGAAGGTGGCTTTGGTCAGGCTGACAGCTAACTTGATTTCGCTGTCACAGCTTTCAAATTGTGCACAGAAGCCCAAGCTTCATTTCAGTCTGTGACCAAGCTGGTGGTAGATGTGTGACCTTATTCATAATGTTCTGCTTTTTTCTGATTTCCAATTAGTGAGCAGCTTAGATGAAGTGCTTCAGGGAGTATAGGGAAATGCAAACGCACCAAACCAACGACTGCAATTTAATGGCAACATGTGGAGTAAGAGCATGCTACACATGATCTCGTAGCTTTATCTTCATGATATCTTTACCGCTCAAACACTTGATTCGTTTAGCTTGCCGACCGGTTTAGCCAGGCATCCACCAAAGAATAGTGAAGTGTGAACTGGACTGGATTTTTCTGTTGACTCTTTTTTTTTTTTTTTAGTGTCACGCCATAAAAAGTGAACAGGCTGAAGAGATGTAGGTGAGAGTGGAGTGGGAGCAGTCTGGTGCCTGATAAGTTTGTATAGAAATAATCTCTGTGTTTAAAGTGTGGGAGTTAAGGTGTAGGAGGACGTTTTGAAAAGCATACACGGTGTGTGCCAGTTTAAGATTTCAACAGTCTTACTTTATATATTGCACGCATGTGTGCCTGGAAAGATGCCAGCTATCCTAACACGAGTTACTTCAAACTGTTCATGAACGCTCACTGTGCACAACAGCTTCAGACGAGACTACGCAGAAACCTCGAAAAACATACCTACATATAAATCGTGTAATGTCAGCGCGCAGCGGTTACTGATCCACGCATGCATACTCACACGGAGACACATAAACAGAAAGCACAAACAACAGCTTCTTTTTGCATCTCTGAGAGACATCATATAGCAAAAGCAGCACACGCCACAGCATATATTTACAAAACCGACATCAGAGGACAACGACGACTTCAGTCATCAATTCGCTGGCCCAGCAGACTTTCTAGGCCTGCCCACAGGATGGCTTTGCAAACTGTGAGAAATGCAAAGAAGGTGGGCATGATTTTTGTGCTTTTCACTGTATTATGCATCACGAAGTGTTGCATTAAAAAAAATCATATTTGAGAGTGGTCGTTTTAATTGTTAATTTAATCTGAGCTACAGGACTTAATACTGCATCAGTATTGTGCAATATGCTGGTCAGGATTTCATTAATGAATTGAATTTTCAAATGTCACCGCTTTGGCTGAGATGTCCCCTGTGTATGTGTGTCAAAGGCCCAAAATACAACAGTCAAAAGTCTGGACACTCACTCATTGACTGGTACTGCGCAACATATTATTTGCTCCCAGAAGTGCTGTGTAGCATGCTAATGGGGACCTGAGCTGACCGATTACCACTCATGTGGTGTAGCAGGACAAACATAGTTGCACACAACAATTTATGAAATGTGGGCAATTTGTAACACTAATAAATGCACATCTACAGATTTTTGTAGCTGTCCGAGTAGTTTAACAGTGGGCTAACAGCCAAGAGGGGTTTAGTTGCTACTGTCTAAAGAGCAGGTATAATGTATACCATGCTCACCAAGTACAGATGAAGCCAAATTTAGCCCTCATTTACTGGGACTAAATGAGAACTCAGCGAATCATTAAATGAATCTGAATTCATCTTAAGCAAGCTATGATGTGACGTTTATGAGAATAAGTCAAACAGTTGTTGAGCTTTAAGAATCAAAGGATAAATGTTGCCCTAGAAATTGTGATGTAGCCCTTTATTGAATACGCAGCTTCAGAAGACAGAATACAAAAAATACACAGAAGGCTGAGAATATAACAGGGCTTTAAAGACTTACACTCAACAAAACCTGGTTATAGCGCATGTCTGAAGGAGAGATCTGAAAGAAAGAAACACATTACTGAAACTATTCACCTCTGTCCTTTTCTTTTGAGTGTCTCTCCTCTGCAATGCAAAAACATCTGAACCGTGAAATGTGACCCTGTGTCTTTGACTGTCAGCGAAGTGACAGCTCTATACAGCGTCACATGGTCGAGAAGAGACTCTCTAAATTGTTTCTGGCTTTGGAAGGCACTTGCTCTTAACTTCATTTAAACCACACCGCTTCAAGGTCATAAGAAAATCTGTGCACTCTGCCTCTTTTCTTCACCAAAGAACCTTTGGGTATATGTCTCGCCATCGACCCAGCCTGACCTCTCCTCTCTCACGTAATTTCACCATCTACCTCCATATTATTCTTGCTGTCTTTCGTAACGCTGCTTATCGTCTCACTCTGTCTGTCGCCTCCCCGCATTCCTTTCATTTGATCTATCTGTCTGTCAAGCCAACCCTTCCTCTGGTGCATCTCTGTTTCTGTCCATCCATCTGAGTCTCTGTCTCTCTCTCTTCAGGGGACACGGGCCCAGTCATATCGATCACATCATCCCATCCGTGTCCCCTAGCGACATACACATCTCTCTCTTCACTCCTCCTTGTACACCTCTGGATGTAGAGACAAGACCATCCATCAGTCTCTCTCTCATAAACACAGACCTCTATTTTGACATGCAAAGTTGTCCCATGCTACAGCTGTCCACTTATTTAGTTTTTGTTTTGCATCTATCTGTCTATCCATCTCTCGTCTGCCTTAATCCAGTCATTGTCCGCTGTTTGTGTTTGCAGTAATACAGTTATGTCCACTCTTTGTTGTTGTGCTTGGCAACGGTCCACTGCTTCATTACCACGGCAACTGAAAACTGTCCCCTTTCATTACCGTGCTTATTAATGCGCGCGCACACACACACACACACACACACACACGTACACACACACACACACACACACACACACACACAGAGTGCTAATATAACGGGAATAACATGTATGTTTAGGCTTGCAGTGAAGGACACGTTCTAACAGCTGGGGAAAAAGATGATGTTGTGCGCTCAGAGGAAGAGCATAAATATTAACTTGCTGTCTAATTGCCTGACCACATCAAATGCTCATCTCCTCCTCCAGTATGTTAGACACACAACATACTGCAGGACACGCACTGCTGGGTTCAACTTAATAGCATTAAGTGCACTTCAGTGCTCGGCCGAAGCCTTAACAAATAATACCCACTGCATGCACTGTTGATTCTAAACTAAAGGCACAATCTGCTGCTAAACAACACGATGCAACAGCACCCACGCACCAGCCCAAACACACGAGAGGGCTCGGAGACTTGTTTCTGTCCTCGGCACAAAGATAGAGATGTCTGTTTCCAAATATGAAACTGTGGGTTTGGCAACGAGACGTTTCGAATACAGAGAATATGTAATAACATTATTTGTCAAAAGAACAACCAAAGAAAAATCACTTTAGTTTGCTGAAATTTGGGCCTGTCAGTTTTTTGTGCTACTTTCTGCACTTTGCATGAAATATATTAAAAGTATATGTGAGGGTTTTTTTTTAATTGGATGTCTGCAGACGAGTGCGCCAACACAAACTTGCAAAGTCAAACAGAACAACTAATAATTCATGCGAGTGATGTGTTGCGCGCTGACAGACAAACGAGCTTTTTCTCAAGGAGGTGAAACTCCTTCAAGGTGTGTATTAAGTTAATGATACCACTTTTACACAATTCAGTGGTCAAGTCAGTTGTCACTTTTTCCCTTTTTTGCTTGGCTGGGCAGTATGAGCCCTGCCGACAGAAACTGGCCCAGAACCGTAGCAACTGAGATTACAGGTGTCAAACTACCTCAGCTGGCTGACAACTGTAACAAGCAGGCTGTCAGCGGAGCTAAGCCTCCCTTAAAGCACACCCCCTGCATCTCATTTACGAAAGGTTACAATGAAGCACCTCGAGGCTCAGCAGGTCGAACAGAAAGACAAACACAAGTGCAGTTTGGACTAAATGTGCACCATGCATCTGGGGGATGATTTAAAGTGAAACCCTAAGGAAATGAATGGAGACATGACAAATGCAAATCCATCTGCACAAGGCAGTGTGAAGTGAGTCATATCTGTGGCATTTGCAGTTACCAAATCCCAACCTGGATGAACAGATTTCAACAAATAAAGGAACATCTGTCGATAGGATGGCGTGTGCCCCGCTTTTAGAGTAACCAGACACATTACGAGAGGGAGACTGGACTGGTGCTCAGGCATTTTTCTACTCTAAATGAGCACTCTTTACTAATAATATGACCAATCGCATTCATGCAAGCAGTGTGTCGTGCCTAAAGATACTTTGACATGGATACTGGATCAGCTGGCAAATCAATCCACCAATCTTCTGAGTGGGAAATAACCGCGCTCTGTCTTCTGAGCCACAGCTGACCTGGGTAGAAATGCAACTTCCTGTTTCACATGCACAAAGTGGTCCAATGCCATAAGCCTCAGTCTAAGGCCCTTTTCTATAGAAGTGAAAATTATAAATGAGTCTGCCGATTAAACTGCAGGCTTGTTATGTTCATTTGTGATTCTAAATATTCTGCAGATGTGAAACTATGTTGTTGTTTGTCTTTCTGTGTTGGCCCCTCGATAGACTGGCGACGTGTCCTGCGTGTACCCCTGCCCACCTTTTCAGCTGGGATAAGGTCCAGCTCCTGGATGGATGGTTCAGACGGAGAGAGCATCACGAGTCACGCTGCTGCCACATTCAGTTGTGGGTTTTTGTAAGTTAAAGTTTTGTTCACTTTAGAACAAAACCAGGTCTGTGTAAACACTGTTTATAGGGTTCATGATTCTTTCAGTGTCCCTTGCTGTCTGTTAATACATTTTTAACAAGGAAGCAAGGAGGATCTCTGACAGCAGTACTCCCAGCTGCCACTGAGTTCTGACCGAAGATTCAGCCTTCAGACCGAGTTGCAGATACTTGAGCGTGATTGGGTCCATTTGGGATCAGATTTCTTACTGGGACAAATGAGAAAGCCAGCAACATCTCTAATCAAATCAAATCAAATCCAACTTGTTATTTTTAAATAAATAAAAAAGAAAAGAAAAGCCAGACAACACTTTTTGCCTTTACGATAACATCGATGATCAGGTTATATCAGTTTCACAATAATCTCCTACTTCTGTTTTTATGCACACATATTTCAAAATACTCTGAATTATAATGGAGCATTTCACATTTAATTATATGGCTGGCGCTAAACAACATAGATGTAGACCTCAGGTAAATTCTTGAGTTTTTACCATTTTCGACTCAACAGCTGTTCTAAATAGTTTTGAGCACATTGGAAACCGATTCAGATTCAAGACGTTTTACAAAACCCGTCTGAAAACAAATGCCTCACCTCTGCTTTTCCATCTAAGAAGGGACTCAGGGCAAAATTCAGTTGCTGTCCTCATGCAGAGCAGAAGCGGGTATTGTTGTATCCGCGTGTTGTTATTCTGATGTTTTGTTTTATGTGTTCTCTCCTTCCGGTGAATGTGCCTGCCGGTAGACCGGTGCATCAGGTACAAGCTGTTCAAACAGGCCCTGATACAAAGGATAGCAGCATGTGGCGATGAGTGCTCTCCCTTTCTTTTCAAAAAGTGACAGGTAGAAATAAATGTTTCTATGCTCTAATCAGTTACTCACTCCAAAGAGCAACGTTATGCCAAAGCAGGGCATTTGAGACTGTCAAGGTAAGACATTATCTGTCCTGAAATAAACTGTAATCAGTGATGACACAGACTGATGGCTGCTGTCTGCTGAAAAATTGATCTATTTACCCTGACTCTTACGTCTTAACGATAGATTTTTTTTTTTTTAATGTGACTGTCCATTTGGAAGCTGCAGGATCTGAGAAAAACGTAAAGCCGGGAGACGTTCCAGGTCGTCAAAATCTGGGCCGTGGGCTTAAAACGTCTAAGTAGCCATGTCAAGAAAATTCGCACAGTGAGAATTTAATAATGGCTTTAGTATCACTTATATGCCAGTGGCTGACTGGGCCTTCATGCCTGCTTTCATTCTAACTGGATGTATTCTGCATCAGCGGATTGGCTTCATTGAGATTCATCTAATATGGCTGTTGCAGGGTTTCAGCCCGGATTTCAGAGGAGGTTTAACTCACATCCTCCGTGCTATTCTCTTCCTCGCTCTGTGGTTGACAAGAGACTCGCGTTACGTTTGTTTTCCAGCTGGGTGTAATTCAACATCGATAGCACTTATCTGTGCTCCACTGATCTTCCCTGGCATCGAGAAACCAATGGGATAACGCCTCTCATGTGGCAACTTCTGGCAGGCGGACAGTCGCTGGAGCTGATCTCACAAAGTCGTGTTAAAATTTGTAGATACAAACCAAGAAACAGTGAGTGAGCGAGGCAGGGAAGGAGTGCCTGTTCCTGAGTAAATCTGCACAGAAAGAAATGTTTTTAGTTGTGTTTTGTGCCGATTAAGTATTCCCAATGCATTGTAACAAAAAGGCTGACTGCATGAGTGGGCTCAAAAGACTGCAGTTTTGTTAGATAAGTTTAAAATACCTGTCAGATTACGTTTGCTGGGCCAGAGAGGTATGAGAAAAAACAGCAAATTCCACAGTTTCCTGTATTTTTACTTATTTTTGCAGTCAAATTTAGGTTTTCTGCTGAAAAGACGAGATTTACAACTGCATCCGTTTAAGCCTCTTATTATTATTATTATTATTATTATTATTATTATTATTATTATTATTATTAGACAGATTTGACAAAGTAAATTAAAAATTTGATTACAAATGGTGGACTCCCTCCCAAACATGACCATAATGCTAATGCTTGCTACTAACTTGGTCAGCACGGTCAGACTGTGACAGACTGTGAGTTGCACTTTGACCTTGGGATGATGATTTTGGCTTGCGGCTTCCTAAAACATTTCAGTAGATTCTAAGTTAACTAAATCTTTTAACTCTTAATATAACAGAATGCTGGGCAGAAAGAAGCCCCTAGCAATGTACAACTTTAAGTTGCTCATTTGCCATAAAATTGGGAAACAAAGATGGAAACAGTGCTGCAAACACATTTAATTCCATTGTGTTTTTCTTTTTTTAAATGGGAGATTGGCGAGCCGAGAATACGGAGTAGCTCTTAGAGGCAGCCTCAAGTGGCCCTTCAGAAAACTGCAGCTTTTGGCACTGACCCAAAGGACAGCGTTACCTGCCATATGGTATTCAGGAACATTGTGCAATTTTCTGTAGCAGCAAAGCAGCGATATGACAGTAGACATCTGGCTATAGGAAGGTGCTTCTACCATTGTGGTGTGTGTGTGTGTGTGTGTGTAGGTGGAGGAGTGAGATCAGCGAGTTAGAATTATTTTTTTTAACTGTTTAATTACTAAGGAACAGCTGGAAACAAGAAAATATTTCAAATATCTACGTGTATGTATGCATGCATGTATTTTTGTATGTATGCGTCTTTCTAAACGATGAGACTGTGTTGTTGAACAGCGGTGCACGCGGATGTATTTTTTAGTAAGATGGAGTGAATTTAAAATGAAACATCACCTCGTGTCACTCTCCACATGTATGCACACAACATGGGTCCATTTCCTCATGTTGTGGTGTGTTTCTCTTCTATACCCCTGTGATGCTTCTAACTCACAACTTAAAGAAGCTTTTGTGTCTCTGTGCTTTGATCTGGATAAGTAAATTGAGAACATTGTGATAAGAAAGAGCGGGTACAGGTAAGGAGATGGTTAAAGGACTGTTTCTTTTCAAACACAATTTGTTGTATGTTACATGTACAGAATGTCACAAAAGCCATTTTTAGACCTGCAGATATGAGAAGTATTTGCATCAGTGATGACGACTTTAAGTCAGTCCTTGAGAAAAAGAGGAAACGCTGGCGCTTATGAGACTGAAAAACCACTTCAATAATTCGTTAGACATTAGCGTGGCATGTTTTGTTTTGGGTAAGTGCCAGACTCCCTGAGGTACGCTTGCAATCAAATATGAACACGGCAACACAAGGCTGCTTCAATATTGATGTTGTTTGTTACAGACCTTGATTCACTAGCATCTTTCTAATGGATTTAACACTGAATTCAAATGTAATCCTCTAAATGTAAAAGGTTTGTAAATACTGAGGAAAATTGAGATGGTTCGGCAAATTGGGTACAGATTTTAAAGGACAATAGGAGCCTTCTCAGTGAAAGCCTGAAACACTAGGACCCCCTGAAATGCCAGGCTGTTGTTGTTGTAGTTGAGTGTTTATTTCCCCTAAAGTGTTGAACTGCAGCAACTTAAACAAGTGCCACTGTGTGAAATGCTCCTGAATGAATCCACACTTTGGTAGACATGTTTTGAGTAGTGATCCACGTCTCGGTGCTGTGAGGTTTGTGGCCTCTTGCCCTGCAGCTGTTCTGACAGTAGGTGCATTCACCACGTGGATCCCCCAGTTCACAATCTGACGAGTTATCGAGACGAGTCTTTGGTTCAGGAGTAGTCCGTGAACTGAGCGAGGCATGCTGAATGTATGCTTTGATTGGCCCATCATATCAAATAAACAATACCTGTCACTCCTCCCACAGGTGGAGGTTACATAGCTAAAGAGGTGCTTTCATGCTTTGTGTGCTGCATTGAATTCATGTCTCATGAATTGTATGGCTAAAAAGGGTTATGTAAAATGGGCAGATTGTGTAAAAGGCTATCATTTTCCATGTGCTGAGATGCGGAAGGCATTCAAGTGCACGCTTAGTGTTGAATCCATCAGAGCTGCATTGTTTATGTAACTGACGTCTTTTAAACTGGAGGTTAGTCTCAGATTCACATTTAGCTGCAGAAATGTAGGCACTTACAAGATTAACCCCGGTCCAAACCTGGCTATAGTAAGTATAGCCTTGATTTGATTTGTCCTGTGAACGAGGACGTCTACATCAAACCAACCAGTTTCAGCAAACT
Source organism: Pelvicachromis taeniatus (assembly GCA_015108175.1). Classification (NCBI taxonomy): domain Eukaryota; kingdom Metazoa; phylum Chordata; class Actinopteri; order Cichliformes; family Cichlidae; genus Pelvicachromis; species Pelvicachromis taeniatus. Next base: position 11,492 of record VURO01020214.1, read on the forward strand.
TAACGAAAGGGCAGAGACAAGCCAAGCTTTCAGTTAAAGACGGGAATGTGTAGTCATATATAGCAACAGCAACAGTCACTCTAAGAAACAAACCCAAACAATTCTATGAGCAAGCATTTGGCGACAGTGGGAAGGAAAAACACCTTTTTTACAGAAAGAAACCACCAGCAGAAGCGTGCTGATTGAGGGGCAGTCGTGTGCTGTGATTGGTTAGGTGTGAGTGGTGAGAGAAGCGAGCAACAGGACAAGATCATCAATCATGTGATTTGTGTGCTGGAAACAGCTGCAGAGTGTTATTAAGGGCTCAACAGTGTGGTCTGTGTAGCAGTCAGACAATGGTGCTTCATGTGGTTAAAAGCTACTCAGAGCTCCAGCTGAGTAAAAGGTTCATTCTTAGGAGGGCTGGCACAAGCAGCCCCTTTCATGTTATACTGAGGCATTTTATTAATCTAAAGAATAAAAAAATATCACATAATAGAGCTTTAATCATTTGACTTTGTTACAATAAAATCTTTCATCTCGGAGTGGGAGTAAAGTGTGAAATATCTGGGCTCTGCATACCAGACTGCTATACTGTAGACACTTAGTGAATCACAAGGTGGGGTGGCCTGAGTCGTGCAGCACAATCACTCAAACGTGTTGTGTGCGGACACACACACAAACGCACACCCCCTGTATAGCACACTACAGCTTTGTTTACTGGGTCACGAGGCCATCTTAATGAGGGTGTTTAATTTACCACAGTCAATACTAGTCTTTAACCAACGTTGTGCGCTCGCTCGCTCTCATTGAACACGTGAGCTCGCATCACACGTGTTGGTGGTTCGCACGCTGGAAACGCCAACGCCGTCCACATTTGTTGACGTTATCTCCCGCCAGTGTGAATGAAAGTTGGATTTTCAGTGAACTTGACTTCAACTTTTCAGTGTGAAGTTCACGTCTGATCAGTTTTGGCTCTCCACATTTCAAAAGAGAGAACCTAAAAGTAATGTTATATGTCGAGGTCATCAGCAAAACACTACAATATTTAACAAACAGACTTATTCTGTATTTCACATTTGTATCGACTTAGCTTGTGTTCACTGGAAAATGGTTACCGTCGCTAGAGGATCCCGTATCAAAGAGCAGAAGGGCCAAAAGCTCCTGAAAGTGCAAGTTTAACACTTTAATTTGAAAAGGAAATCCTTACAACTAGAGTAAGATTAATTATTTAATACAAGTATGTTAACATAACATTTTAGATCCCTACTAGAGCTCTGAAGGCTCTATAACAGGAAGACTTGTTTAAACTAGTCTTGGGAGGTGTATGTGGGGAAAGTGGAAATAGAGCGAGAAAACTAGTCAGATACAGTCACACTGACTGACAAACGCCTTAGTTTATTCTTCTTTGTTATTATATCTGTTTTTCTAAGGACTGCACAGTTGTGGTGTTTGAAGAGGCCCATTTGTATGCTTCAGTCTTTGTCTCTGTCTGTGTTTAGCGTGCTGCTGATATTAGTTTGTACTCCCAACTCTGGTTTTTGGTGTTTGATCTGATCTTTGAGATTATTTTCAAGTATTTCATGGTTTAGCCCCTCGCTACATTACTAGCCTAACTGCTCTCTTCAGTCTTTGAATAAGGCAGGACGGCTCTGCACAAAGTCCGAACTTAAGGCCGAAGGAGACCCAGCTGAGGCAGTGTGCTGCTCGTGGAACAGCCTCTACAAGCAGCCGAGCCGAGACTCAGATATTTGCTCTCGGTTCTTATGGCACACTTCTTTTTTAAGAGTCTGAACAAAGTTTGTACTCTGTATATGCTCCATTTAAAAAAAGCAACAACAACCTATTCATTTCCAGGCTATAGACTGCAGCAGATGTGTTATATGACATTTATTCTCAGCGTCTGTTTCTGTCTCCACCATAGACATTACTACATAGTAGTTGCTAATAAGAACCAGCGTTCGAGAAAATGAGACACTTCTACTTTCTCATTTCGTGTTCCAGTTTTTTTAGTAGAAACTTTTTCCCGTCAGACATCAAAGCCCCTCAATTATCGTTACAAAAAAACCTTAAACTCGCTCATTTCTTTCTGAGCATTGCCTCAGTATTATCTTAATTTATACAAGTATTCAACACTAGTGACACCAGGAGATCAGAGAGAAAATTAACTTCTGCGCTGTGCCATAGTGTGTGTTTGTGTGAGTGCGTACATCAGGATGAGGCAGATAAAACAGATGGATAAGGCTGGTGTGTATATGTCTGTGTCACCTTTATCGTTGCTGCACTACATAAGTCAGTACAGTACATTTCACAGCGCACTGCTGAGAGTGAAACAGGATTAACATCTAGATCTTGACCCTTCAAAGCTTCACAAGCAGCTCTTTGGCGTGGTTAAATCATGCTGCAGTAACACACACGCTTGGCCAATCTGGCAGCTTGAGCGCATAATAATCTGAAAGTTGTGTGGATTTTTTTTGTGTGTGGATTCAGCTTGTTCATTTAGGTGAAAATCCCATGAAACTGTAAGACTGGACATGAACCCAATTAATTAAATTACAGAATCTAAAAATTACTCTGAGTTTAATTTAAGAATAAGTAACGAGTAAATGTGAAAAGCCAGCAGGACATGAATTTTAGATCACATTTGCCGTACTTACCAGAATCAACTCCAGTCAACACCATCATTAAAATAAAAAAAAAAGCCTGTGCAGACCTGGTGCGTGCTCCGTTTAGATGTGGCAGGTGTAATTTAGCTATAATAACCAAACTGAACTCACTTTTTCCCGTGCACATGTCTGACTTCATGGAGGGCTCTTTCACTGAAGAGCTGCACATCATCGGTCTGTGATGACGCCTTCTTGGAGTTATTTTGCGATGATGTGTTGTAATTTACAGTGATTTGTATTTTATTTATTTATTTGTATCCACTTATGCTTCACCTGCTTCTACTTAAGATGCTGATTTCCCAGGATGACTTCTGACAGCTCTCAGGGAGCAGTTACTTCTTCTACCCAGCTGTGGATGAATAGCTCAATGATAGCTTGAGAGACCCCCCCCCCCCTCCCAAAAAAGGAGCAGCACACACAACACAGCCTGCCTTTGGTCTGGTTTACTTTCTAGGGTACTGGAGCTGCTGATTGTTAAATGTAAGTACACGCAGAGTACACAAAAAGTCTGTGAGGTACATTTATAGTTGAATACCTGACTGAGAGGTATTGTATTGCTCTCTAAGAGAGATGACTAAGGGATTACACATGCCCCATGCCGAGGAACAAGACAGCTATACCGCCTAAAGAGAACTGGAAGCAGTTAAGGGGTTGAGTGCAGTCATATGTGTGTTTAATAGTTCCCCTGGTGTACGTACAGACTTTCACTTTCTTATTACAGTCGATTCAAATAATATTTGTCTGACTGAGAATAATAAAAGAAAATCAAACTGTCGTTTAGTTTCTAAATAAAAGGCAAAAAGTTCCAGTTTAACACTTTAATGCCCATTTGTACTAACACGAGCAGGGAGCATTTTCACAGCCATCTAGCAAGCAGCACAACACACCGTCCTAATTCCTCCCATCAGGTTAAACCTGCTGTCACCTCCTGCTTAATCCAAGATTTAGTTCTTACTGACTTTTTGTCACACAGCTGCACGATTAGAACACGTGAACAAGTGTATGAAATCTGTCCCTGTCTGATAGATGCTTAGCTTATTGAGAAATCTATGAATCCTCCCTTCTTTACTCTGCAATCGCCCCAGGCTGCTTTGGGGGGGGGGTTCTTCTTCACTCACCTTTCTTTGGTGTTTGTGTTTATACACCACTCTGCACTTAATCATTAGTTATTATTAATCTCTGGCTATCATCACCGGTGTGTCTTTCATCCTGTCTTCCTCCCCTCACCACGACCACTTCCCTGAGTCTGGTTGTGCAGGAGGTTTCTTCCTGTTAAAAGGGAAATTTTCCTTGTCACTGTCACCAAGTGTTTACTAAAGGCGGTTAATCGATTTTGAGGTTTTTAACCTTACAATATAAACCACCTTAAAGCATCTGCTGTTGTGATTTGGTGCCATATAAAATTCAATTAAATCAAAAGATTTTATTAAATTATGAAAAAAATGTCTGCAACACTGCAACAACACACTGCTTTGTTCTAGAAATCCCAAAACAAAGCCTGCCATGTCACTGATTTAAAAAAAAAAAAAAAAAAATGCTGCTGTTGAACTCGACACTTACAGGTGATGATACAGAATGATGTCATCTGCTGGGAAGCAGTGTTGCATCACTACACAGTGTAGCGATGCAGCTGTAACTTTAAACTGAAATTGCTGACATTTTCCTCTACAGACATAATCTGAATCTTCTCATGTACTAAAGACACTGTTGCCCTAGCACTCCAAACTGTGGGCCGATGCATCCACGTTTAGTAGTCCCCCTTAAAAGCAAACTAAATGTAGTTTAGAGAAACACAACTGTGCAAATAATCTCCTGCATGTCATGATGATAAACCCCGACTCTCTCTGTAGACCTCGTCTATAGAACTGTGGAAAAGCACCGGTGGGGACAGGTGGGGACAAGCATTTCTAAAGTGGTGAGTGTCTCAAAAACACAGTGACCCCAATAATTATGAAATGGAATAAGTTTAAAACTAACAGGTCTCTCCAAAGTGCTAGCGAGTTTAAAAAGTCCTCTGCAGAGATGAGAGCACTCCATCAGGTCTTTGTGGTTCAACAGCTTGACAGAAGCCACTCTGGCTACATGAGCACAAGTGGATGCTTAATAATTAGTACTGCTTGCTGTTTAACAATGTGAAATATTTATTTAAAGAGTTTTATGGATTTCAATCCGGTCATGCTGTTCTT
>VURO01020214.1:16342-39435 GCA_015108175.1 Pelvicachromis taeniatus
AGTTTGTAGTTTGGGGGGGGGGGGGAGAGGACACTAACCAGGGTTTTTACTGGGAATGTGTCCACTAGTTGACAAGACATTTGAACACTGCTGCCCCTGGTAATCAATACCACAAATACTAGTTGGTTAAACTATTTATATTTTATCAATGTGCATTACTAGTTAAATGCTGGTCCAAATGCTGGTTCATGTTATGAATCCAGTAGCTGCAGAGGAAGCCCAGACAGATGGCGAACCCCCCCCCCTCTCTGTGATTGGAAGTTGTAAACATGCAAAGTGAAAAGTAAACAGATGAGACCTGCACAAGCAAACTCTGACACTGTGTGTGTATAATATTACACATCCTGCAAAGCATCACATAATTATCAGTCATAATTAACAGTTTCAAATAGCTTTAACACTCACAATATCTGTATGGACAACATTAATATTCAGGCCTGTTATTATTAGTCTTTTTCTAATATTCAACTGTTGGGAAATCCCTCCTTTATGCAGACAGCAGTTAATTAACATGAAATTACAAAGTAAGATGTACTGTGATGACACAGCTTGCTTAAAACAAGGCCGTGCAGGAAGCCGGTAACCGAGTGGAAGCATGAAGTTGTACAGCAGGCACTCAGATGTATGATTCAGTATATAGAACGGCTATAAATCAGCTCCTGCCTGAGCTTTAACTAGGCACGGTTCATTCACGGAACACCTTCTCTGTGAGGAAAAAAAATGCCAGCTTGGTGACAACAGTGGAGCAGTGTTTCCAGGTGGAGCCTCTGGCCTGGAGTCTGATCTTGTAGGAAGTGACATTTGCCACAGGTGGAGCTCTCAGGCTGCCAGCTCAGCTGAGCCTCCTCTCACGCCGAGCCTGGATCACCAGCACTAAGTCAAAGCTAGTGTGCATCACTCGCTCGAACACCTATAAAGATGAGCTGTCTGTGTTTGGACTACATTAGAGCGCGCACACGCAAGGAGGGCGTGATCTTCCCGTGATCTGCTCCTGTTCTCCTCGGTAACATGCCGGACATACGGTGTACGGACGTCTATGTGCGCAAGAGAAGATGGGAGTGATAAAGAGCCCGCTTGGACTGTTTGTTCTTTTAGAGCGTCACAGTCTTACGCCCTGAACACACCAGTTGCCACGGTAACAGCAATATTTCTGACACCAAGGTGGAGGATGATGTAGCAGCACAAAAAGACATCTAATGATTGGCACCGTGTCTCTGACGCACGTGAATAGAAAGAAAGAAATAAGGAGTGATTTGGCTCTCTTCGTTTGATCTGCTTCGCTCTCGTTGCTTTTTTCATTCCTTAAATCCTGTCTCGGCTCTGTGTCGCAATCCGAGCCGCTCTCCTCCCTTTCTCTGGCTGCTCTCTGGCTCTCTGTCGCATTGAATCCTCCCTGTCTGGCTGTGTGTGTGTGTGTGTGTGTGTGTGTGCGCCTGCCTCTGTTTCTGCTCTTCAGCTTCCCTCTTATGTTTGCTGCAGTGCTTTGATTCAAGCCGGAGCGTTTTAAAGCCACAGTGGCAAAGAGAGGTCACATTTTCACACACTTTTGCACATGCACCGACTCACACTCGAACACACACTTTAAAAACAGTGATGTGTTGCAGTGAGGAGCAGTTGCGCCTCTGCGTGTGTGTCTGTGTGCCCTCTGTGACACCTGAGGCTAAGCGGGTTCTGTGGAGCGGTGTTAGCACTTAATGAGATGTCTCATCACATACACACACGCTGCATCAACACCCCATTTCCCACTCTTCTCTCTGTCACACACTGACACACATTTTTACCCGCACCATCAGCGCAGGGTGTCACTGAGCTGTCGCATCACAAGTGCTTGACACAGAGTGACTCAGAAGGTGGTGATCGGAAGTGATCCCTGCTGTGGCCGGCTACTGGCCGTCATTTGATGGCGTTCACCAGAAATTGAATTTGTCAGTGTGGTCAGCGCGGCGCATCGATCTGCCTGCTTAATTGATGTATGCATTGTTAACTCGTCACTCGTGAGGGTTGCCCGTGGCTTTGTGATGCACTGCTGTGTTGCTAATGTCTAATGAAGCAGCTGAAGACTTCCGGGTAAATACTTTCCCCTACTAGTCATATAACTGTATCCATCACTGGAAACCAGTCTGTATCCCAAATGTTTGGTGGCTTGTACCTTGCAAACGATGGGATCATCATTTGTGGGCAAATTGGATGTCACCATCACACCGCATGGTGACATTTCTGTGGGGACATGTAGGGTGGGATGTTTTTACTGCCTCGCGTCCGACCTGGCTGCTGGTTCTCAGACAGGTGTAAAATTGTCCCCACAAGCAATCTTTGAAGAGGGAGTAATGGAAAAGAAATGGAGATGTCAGTGGACCACACCTGCCGGGTAAGCGCTTGATGAAATCCCTCATTTGAAAGTGGCCCACGTATGATGGTGCGGGCACTGCTGCTGTTTCACCGGCTCTGTTAAACCGTTTTCATCAGCTGTCCTTTCAAACAAGTATTGCGTCGGCTTTTTAGCATGTATTTCATATCGCTGGCTTATTTTCACCGATTAGAATCATTCACCTTGTTATCTGAGCTGGCTCCTTGGAGCGCTCAGAAATGGCAGCAACTGGGCAGCATCAGTGGCTGGATGGATCAAATCCCAGCGGTGCTGATTGACAGGAGGCTCAGTGACTGACAGAGCCATCCCATCTGTCTGAGACACTGTGTACCCCATCCTCCTTGTCTATTCTCTTTTTATTCAAGCAGAGGGATTACAGCAAAGAAAGCAGCAAAGCAAGCAGTGAAGGGATTATCGAATAGCAGCAAAGGGATTAGAAGGGAAAGTTGCACCTCAACAGAGCAGCGGACCCCCATGGCCCATGTAAGAGACTCATGCATGGGGTAGAAAGCTGGCTCCACGGACAGCTGCTGCCACACCGTCTGCCAAAACTACAGATATTCTACAGAAGGTGTTTGACAAGCAGAGTTGCCAAGGCTTCACAGCTCTACCCTGTAAGCATTCGCCGTTTGTTTGGACGGTGGGAAGGCAGAAAAGGAATACAGTACATCAAAGGGACTTGAACTCTAGCGCTCAGTCATAGTTTCAGTTGGGGATCCAAATGAGAAATTTTGTGTGCGACCTCAAAACCAAACGAAATGAAATCCTCTGCATTCCATGTGATGCTCAGACCTCATCAAAGCGGGGCTTTGACCCGTTTTGAGGGACGGTTTTGACCACAGAAAGAAAAGCTCCCCCAAACCTACCTTTTCCTGTATTTCAGTTACACATGGACGTCTTACGGCAGATTCAGCTGTGACGAGACGAATCATTGTTGCTTTATTGTTGCTGATTGAGCGTTCCACTTAAAAATTCAGAGAAGAGGGTATTTCACTCGCACTTTAGAGAAATGCTTAATATATCAGCGCCATTCCTGCCATTTATGAGTGGCAAAGCGAGGTAATTAAAGGCAAGGTGAAGTGCTATAGAAGGCAGCAGTGTTCAAGTAAAAGAGAAGAATAAACCCTTAAGTTGGTGTAAACAACACAGGTTTAACAAGAAAAGTTCTCCGAACGTTCAGTGCTGCTAATATATCGGCCTTTTGTAAAACCAGTAAAAACTCATTGTGTTAAGTTTAGTTATAAAGCAGCACAGGAACAACATGCTTTGGCTTCTCAGCAGTGATATGTTGCTGCAGCTGCATTTATCGGCTTACATTAAGCAAAGCTGAAAGGATTAATTAGTCGGCTGATATGTTTTGGGTCTGGTGGCTCTTTGGAATCACCTTGTTGGGTTAGAAATAATATTTTAAGCCTATCATACAGTTATCTAACATTTTATACATTCAGCTAAAGAACTGGGAACAAATGATATGTTTTTGCAACAGGATGCTAGTAACAAATAGCCTAAAGACCCCATTTCAAACCAGTCTTTGCCAAGTTGTCTGGTATGTGTAGACACAATGTTAGTTCATCTCTTTAGTTAGGCGCTTGAATGATTTGCAGGTCAGTGGTATAACAAAAAAACAAAAGCTATGGGTAAGAAGCCAATGTCCAAAGATGACCTTTGAAAGACTTACAGAAAGCTCGGAGAACTGTTGCTCAAGGCCCCAAAAAGCAAGAAAATCTGTCTTGCTGGAAGCAAAATATAAAGGAATGAGGGGCACACACACAACTGTTTATTGCTCACTGGGAAAGCTTTCCATCCTGCATCTCCAGGCAGGTAACGTGAATCGTACATGACGGCCTTGGACTGCCTGTGACTCAGGAGGTAGAGCAGGTTGCCCACAATTTGAAAGGTTGGTGGTTCAATCCCTTGTTGCTGCACATTATCCTTGGGCAAGATACTGAAGCCCAGGTTGCTCCAGATATGTTCACTGAAGTGTGAATGTTAGATAGGAAGCGCTTTGACAGTATGAATGGGGGACTGAGATTTGTAGTATAGAAAGCTGGAGCAGAGAAGTGCTGCGCACTGTAAGAGCTAGTGCATGTACCCTAATCACAGATTGCTCTCAAATAGAGCCTTTTCAATAGGTGCTTTTTAAAAGCAGAGGTGTCTTAATGATGGCCACATTCCACTCGGGTGGGGGTCCTGCTTTTGTGCATGCTGGTTTCATCACAGTATATGGAGACACCTAATGGAACCAGGGCATCATCGGTCCCCTTCTGATATTTCAAAGTCTGCCATAAAAAAAAAAGGTCTACAGGACACCTGTGAGCTAGAGAAAGTGGTCTCTCCATCACCGTCATCACCAAAACATCAAGTGAGGGAATATATTTTGGTAGAATAGGAAGATGAAAACATACAATTACTAAAAATATGTTTCTTGAAACAATGTTCATTTCATTAACAGCAAACGGTGCTGAAGATAAAAACACATGTCCGTCTGCGTTTTTAAAAATGACTTTTACTGTGTTAGGTGAGATGGATGTGATTTTACCATTTTGAGACAGCCTGCTGAAATACACATTAAAGATGGAGGATTGGGACACGTGCATTTTTTTTGTCCTGTAGGTGGTCATGAATAATGTTAAATTTATGAAAGCGACTGCTGGAGATGAATCCGAGCTGTAAGTAAAGGATTTTAAAAAAAGTTGTTTTTTTTAAAGAAATCACGCCAACTTTGGCTGAATGGAATGTGTTTAAAAAATAAACTTTAGTAAAATTAGTTAAAGGAGGGGCAGCAAAATTATCCACTTGTATTATTCTATAATTTTAATGGGGAAAAACCTCTGGGCAGCTTGTTAGTAAAAGTGTAATTACATACACACTGAGCAGACCCTGTTAGTGGGTGGATTATATCAAGGACCAAGGGAACATTGTGTCCTCCAACTTGATGTAAGAAACTAGAAAAATGGAAACGCTTGAGGATTTGAGCACAATTGTGATGGAAAAACTGGCTCAGAAAAATCTCAAACTGCAGCTCCTCTGGGATGTTCCCAGTCTGCAACGCTTAGAACCTATTAAAGTGGTCAAAGGAAGCAACAGTGGTGACTGAGCGACAATAGGGATCCAGTAGACGAGCTACTGTAGCTCAGATTGTCAAAATGGATAATGCTGGTTCGAATGGAAAGGTGTCAGAATGTGCATTGCCACAGTCCAGTCAGGATGCCCATGCTGACCGCTGTTCACCACTGAGAGCACCAACAATGGAGAACTGGACCATGGAAGGTAGTGGCCTGATCTGATAAATCACATTATATTTTATATCATGTGGGTGACCAGGTGCATGTGCATCGCTTACCTGGGGAACACCCGACACCAGGATGGCAATGTTCTGCTAGGAAAACTTGGGTCCTGGCATCCATGTGGATGTTGCTTTGATACATACCACCTACCTAAGCATTGCTGCACACCATGTACACCCTTTTTGGGATGACTGTGGCCTCTTTCAGCAGGATAATGTGCAGACAGACAAAGTGGTTCAGGAATGGTTTGAGGAACACAATGACGAATTTGATGTGTTGACTTGGCCTCTAAATTCCTCAGATCTCAATCCAATCGAGCAAATATGGGATGTGCAGGACAAACAAGTCCAATCCATAGAAGTCAGATACCACCTCACACCTTCGGGGATCTAATAGTGTCCACGACTTGACAGGTCAGGGCTGTTGTGGCAGCAAAAGTTTAACCAACACAGACAGGTGCTCATTATGTTATGAAATCAGCAGCCACATCAGAATCCAACAGTCCATATCGGAGTCTTAGTCTGCATTCGTCTCTTGCCTTCTCATTGTCACTGGAGCATGTTTTTGCTGAAAACACCATCACTCTTAAAGACTGAGAACAGGTGTAGGCTTGGGTTTTGGTTACAGCCACTCAAAGAAGCTCCAGTCTTTCATTTAGTTACTGAGAAGTTGATTATATACAAGGCAACAACTTGTGCCTTTGGTGCAGACCAAACAGGGAATAAGAGCTTTGGATTGTTTAGCCTCATTGTTAAGAGCAAATTGAAGTTTTGCTCTGCGTGTGGAAAATGAAATGAAACATTAACAGGAACACAACGTGCATTACATTTCTATTACCACGGGAACAGATTACTAGGCCTTTCATAAATGTGATCATCATCGCCCCATAAATATTCAGCTGATACACAAGTGACTGCTCTGACCGCAAGAAAGTCAGCAGAGACCTAATTAAGAGCAAACTTTTGTTGTTCTAAATGTCTTTAAATGTTTTATACTTACCAGTCATCAATAGTTGGCATCCTGCTCGGTGCACATGAAAGCTACAGGAAGCTATTCATAAATGTGCTGGAAGTTTGGAAATGAGAGCTTTTATCCCCCGTCTGGGTAATACAGTAACATTTAGAAAGGTTATGGTTGAGTTGGAGCCCTTCAGGTAAAGAATTTATCTACATTGAACTTTCAGCTGAAATTGGTTAATTTTAGGCAGCTGCTGTAGGACAGTTTCAAACCGTTTACCATGTTTGTGTTTCTTGCGACATCAGGAAACCAATCAAGGTCATAGCAGACTTATCATCCATCTGTTTTTTCACATATGCAAATTTGATTAAGTTATTATTAATCAAGGCCGTCACTCAAATCAGCTGAAAAGTGGGTCACAACATCCATCTTATCACTAAATTACCTCTGCGATTTAATCTGACGACAATTAAGTGCCAAGCTATTCTTCCATCCTGGCACCATTTCCTCCCTCACCACCTTCAGTTAACCTACTTTACCGAGTGGATGCGAGCCAAGAATGCATGGCTTAGCGACGCTCCGAGTCACTAAATCCATGGAGGAGTTTGAGAATGTCAACCCGCGTCAGCACGATCCATCCACCCAGCAAGCATGCACAGTGTAAGTGAAGGATGATCGATAATGCCAGTTGAACAACAAACTTGATTGATTTGGTGTGGTTAATAAGTACGTAATCAGATCTATCGAACCCCTTTAAAGAGAGCAGGGTGTCAGAGGAGAGATGCATAACCTGCCACACAGGAATCAAGTTCTTTGGAAAAGTACCATGAAAAAAAACAAAAACAAAAATCCTCCGACGCAGCCGCACTCGGATTGAATGCTAATAAGAGACACGGGTGGGCTGAGAAAACAAAATGACCCTACTTATGTAAAATAACCCAAACAGCCTGGCTCCAGCACACCAACAGATCCTGTCACATTCCAGCAACAAAGGTGAGAAAACCTTTACACAGTATAATTTACTTGCATTGAGCAGCGGGGTTTCAGCGTATGCCAAGTTTTTTGTTTTTTTCCTCACTTGGTGAAATCTAATCACTGGTTGGACACATTGTTATGAAAGGGCTGTGATTTGACAGCTTCAACTGAAATGCAGGACTCCAGCTTTCAGATAAAATAGACATTTTACTCCAGCTGAGATGATCAGCGTGACTTTTAGTGAAACTTTGAGATCATTGGTTCTTAAAAACCCAAAGCCGCCCTTCACTCGAGCCTTTTGTGACTTTCTTTCTGTGCTTATGCTTTTACTAAAATTAGCCACAAAATAATCGCCTAATAAACTGAAGGCACATTGAGAAAACTGCTCTGACCCAGGCAAGGACGTGGTACCTCTGCAGGTGTCGAGCAGGTAGCAGCAGAGCTTTTGATCCACGGAGACCCTTGATGACCCACAGGACCCAAGCTTGTTTAGAGTGCAACCTGTGGATGCTCGACTGAGGAGTCTGGAGACTCGGGCGCTTTGTTGTGTTCCTCAGACTGTGTGTGAAGACCATCTCCCTGCTGCTGCTGCAGTCAGGGAAGGTGCTTGGTCTGCAACGTGGTGTTTCGTACGCGTCAAAGAAATGCATCAAGGACCCAGGATTTCCCGGCAGGACATCGCATCATAACGAGATCACTGATGTTACGCACCTGTCAGTAGTTTCAGCGTTGTGGTCAATATAATGTGTATCGTGCAGAATATACAATGCACACCAACACGATGTAGATTTAGTTAGAGCTAACTTTATTTGTAAGTACAGATAGAACATGTATCACTTTTTAAAAATGTTTTCAGATGCAATTTGTTTTCCTTTTGCAATCTAGCTCAGAGTCTCTCATAGGACCCAAACATACTTAGAACAGGTAAATGTAAACTACAACAGTAAATTAGAAAGAAATGTAGATTTAGAAGACGAATGAACCCTTGAGAAATTGTGAACATTTGGTGTAATGGAGACACGGAGAAATCAGCAGGCAGTATTTCTGCTAAATAAACAGCTTGGTTTCATTAAAAAAAAAAGACGTGATACAAGGAAAATGGAAATGTCACAGACCCTATTTTCATTTTCTGACAGCTCAGCTGTAGATAGCTCCAGAATAGGTTGACATTATTTCTCCTTGTCTGAAACAAACAACATTTTCCAGCTGTGTGTACTTTTTCTCCAATTTATTCTTCTTTCCCCGAGACACTGAGCAGTAGTACATTGTCATAAGCATGTCTGTTAGAATCATTGCTGGCTAAGACAAAGAGAAACATTGATACTTTATTGCATGAACTGCTGTTATCATCTTACATGTGCAAAGATACACAGAGGCAAGCAACAGGGGATGGAGGGATAAATGAAAAGCTGGTTGGGTAGACGAGACAGAGAAAGCAGGTAAGTGAGGACTGCCAAGAAGAGGAGGAGGCAGGAACTTTTATATGACTGCGCAACAGCTTGTCAGAAACACTTATTCCTTAAAAAAAAGAAGCATGGATCACGGATTGATAAACCAGGAGATACAGCGAGGCACTGCAGGGGCCTGGGAGAGCGAGGAGACAGTGTCCCAATTAACTACGGCGTCACTGCTCAGTATTGATGCACGGGTCAAAAGCCGATTCACTCTAAGAGGTAATGGAGCAAAAATGCTGGAAATAATCCAGTGCAGTACGAGCTGCTATTTTAATTTTGTCCCCCAATCAATGTACTGTATTCTGTTGAAGGAGCACCGATGATCTGGAGAAAGAAATCTGCTGTGATCTCTCTCCTGGCTCGCTGTCCCAGACACTTCATGCTTCACTGTCTTACGAGGGAAACATTGACACTTTCTGCAGACAATGTGTGACTTTTCTGTCTACCTTCACTGGAGTTACTCAACATTCAATCATCGCTTTTTAGGGTGAACAAATAAACCGTTGAAAGGCCTGCAGAAAACACTGGGGCAAAAAAGTCTCATTTTTTGTTTATTCCCAGCAAGTTCACTGGTGTTAAATGTGCTGGACAGTCTCACTATAGAGACAAAACCAGACAGCACTCAGGAGCTCGCTTGGATATTTTGCACCAGAGCATGATGTGCGAATATTTAAATATCAGCTGGTGTGTAATGGGGAGGGGCTGAATTTGCTCACACACGCGTGCACATTGACTCATTGGTACAAACACACCCACATAGATGTATAAAGCGGAGTGCTGCTGCTGCTGGGAGTCTCCAGAGTCCCTTATTAGTCCGGCTAATTTAACATCATTTGACAGAGAATTAATCCATAAATTAATCAGCAGAGCCTCAGAAAATAACATCACATGGCTCCATTACAGCACCATGTAATCCCATTTACACCTAGCATTGAAAATCCCCATGCACACAGACCATCCACCATAATCTCTGGCTCTGTAGAGACCGTCAAACCGCTTCTCCCTGACAACTTTTCCAACATCACACAAACCAGACACACTCAAAAGACCTCAAACGCCACCACTGAGTCTGTGTTGACATACCTCTAAATATTCATGTAGATGTGCTTTGAATTAAGAGTCATGTTCAAACCAACACTAATCCGATTTGCATATTTCCACATTTTGAGGGTGGGTGGGGGTTAAAATCAGACATGAGTAAGAAAACACCTGCAGAGATCTTTTAAAAAAGGAAACCACTTACTTTCACTGGCAGTACACTTTAATAGCCTTTGGTGCAACATGGGGTGTCTCTGGTGCGTCCTTGTCAACAAACCATCCTTATTGTGCTTCTCCTCTTGCTATAAAACCCAAAACAAAACGATGGTCTAAAACCAGATGGATAAAAGTGATTCAGCCCCCTGTGTGCTGTGCTGTCATTTCTAAGGAAATGTTGGGGGAGGTTGTGCCTAAATGCTACAGTGATTACACATTCCCAGAATGCACCGTGAACAAAGAAAAACAATGAAAACGATGAAGATTGTTCCCATACGAACAACAGTAACTGTGCAGTACATCCACAAGTCTATTCTTCTCTTTTGAAACCAGCAAAGTATGAAATCACAGAGTAGTCAAAGACAAAAAGTTCAATCTACTCACTTTGAATGTGTGAGGCAACAGCGATGCAAGTAGATGTTAAAACCCTGTTAGATATGTTTAGCTCTCATTAAGACTAGAGTTTCAGCAGTGGAATGTATCACGTTTCGAATATATGATGTTACTCTAAAATATTTAACGCTATTCTCCACAAGTTGACGGATGTGTGCAAAGATACCATTATTTGAGTTAAATACCACAACTATGGAATTACTTTAACAGGGGACTGGACATTTTCTTCAAAGCAATACACTGTTTTGGACTGTCAATTTTTATCTTTGCTCCCATCAGATATCTGGATATGAATACAGCCTCAATGTGCATCCCCGAGTGCACCCAAAGGAATATATACATATCTGGGACCACAGACGCCTATCTTCCACTTCCTCCTCATTGTAAATCTCCCCGTTTCTCCAGCTCATTTCCAGGATCATATCGTTTGAACGCCTGCCTCCTACCACTCCCTCTCTGCGCTCTATTCTTCAATTTCCAATATCAGGTCATCTCCCTCCAGGGAAGCATCGGGTGTGACATGAACAGCCTTAATGGTCCCAGCCATTGGGGAGTTGACCACAGTCTCCATCTTCATGGCAGAGAGGACACACAGCGGTTGACCTTTCTCCACCTGTAAGAATTGCAAGCATCGTTTAATAAAAACAAGTCAAATGTCCTGATGGATGAACAAAACTAGTTGGTTTACATTTGGATGTTTATGGCTCATGAAAATCAGAAATTTAGTATCTGGAATACATCCCAAGATCAACCAAGAGATGGATTTCTAAATACAGCAATGTCTGAAGTTTCTCTCTTTAGTCCACACAAGATGTTTCTGATGTCTCAGGTTCAGAAGTGTGCACTACTTCCGAGCACTTTGTTCTCCACTGCGTGCCCTTCTCTCGTTTTGAATACATTTCTCCCGTTTGTTATTTATTTCTGCTGTGTTGCTATTTCATATTCTGCACAGTTGTGGTGTGGAGCACAAATAATTTCGTTGTACACGTAAAATGACAATAAAGGGCCATTTTATTCGATCAGGAATGTGACAGCTGTTGCTTTTTTCCTGAAGACATCTATGCATGCTCGCTATTCATGCACCGACACCAGCCTCAGTGAACTCCTCATGAAAAAGTTCTTCAGTCTAGTTTTTTTTGACAAGCCTCTCAAAGCTGAGGTCATCGCTGTTGCTTGCAGACCTTTTCCTCCCACACTGTTCATCTCCATGAATATTCTTCGACACAGAACTCAGAGCAACAGTCCTGTTACCGATCATCATCTGTGGTTCACCCTCTTTGATGATCAACATCTGGACAGCTGTCATACCGGCAGTGCACCCCATGATTGTAGCTGTGTGTACTGACCCAACTTAGGTGTGTTTATGCTGTTTGAACAGTAAAGAAACCACACAGACTTCGATTCGAAAGGATTAGATCAAGTACTCAAATGTTAGTACATTGAGAGGAATTACAAAAAGCAGCAATATTTTAATTGAAATGAGAGATCACATGATTAGGAGGGAAAAACAGAAAAAAATAGTTCAGTTAAAACCCAAATCAACTGACCTTGGATCCAACTTTTACTTTGACCTCTATGACCTTTCCAGGCATCGGTGCGCCCACCTGACCCCTGATAGACTTCTGAGCTTTGGGATGGAACTTCATTTCCTGGGTGAAGAGACAAAGAAACACTTAACACATCCATCTGTCTGGTCAGTCACTCTTCCAAGTACCCCCACACACGCCTGTCTCCATTTATCCACTCATCCAGGCAATGATCTATCCATATAGTCATCCAACTGCCCATTGAAATGTTCCTCCCTGCTGAGTCCCTTTCTACACTTCACAACCATCTGTTTCTATGAATAAAAATCACTAGGGATAGACTGTCTGTCATGAAATCTGTTTTTCTTTTCAAATCCGACTTCAACGTGCCAAACAATTTTTCAAGAATCTTCCCTTGCATGCTTTATACAACTATAATTCACGGATATCCATCCTTCACTCAAACCATCCAGTCTAACAGTTATTCATCCATCTACCAACTCGCAAGTTTGTTCTTTGATTAAAAGTATCAATTTCTCTGCAACGACCCATCAACGTCATCGACCCGTCCACTTTCACAGCTGTGCCTCACGTCTCTCCCTAAATACCTTCATGGCGACTGTGTCTTTAACGAGCACAGATCTCAGCTGTCCGTTGAGCTCAAAGAAGACCTCTCTCTGCCCGGCCTTGTTCAGGTCACCCAGTGCCAAGGCCTTGATGTGGAGGATCTTCCCTCTCTCCAGCTCCACCTGAAACACAACAACAGAGAAGATGAGAAGCAAAACAAAGAAAAATTCAAGAGGGGATGGTATGCAGGAGGAAACCACGGCAATTATATTGGGTTAGAAGACTGAATAGATACTGTTCACAAGTCCAGCTGCAGCAATAAAACAGACTGCAGAGCCTGTTGGAAGAGAAAAAGTTAACTTAGAAGACTGAGGCAGACAATATTTCCTCCTCTTCCTGAGCTCTTATTGCTTTTAGAGTGGGCTCAAAGCAATAAGACATCCTATGTCTGTGAGAATTTATATTTGACACTCAATGAGAGCAGTTTTTAATGTCACCACATCGAGTTAATTTCCTGTATCTATTTTACCTCCGTACTTTTTACTTCACCTGCGTGTGCTGAAGTGTATTTGTGTAAGATGGCGAACAAAAAATTGTCCCCGTTTACAGGAAGCGACTTACATGTCATCTCTGTTGCTAATTTGGTGTGTGTGTTTTGGAAGCGCTGAGCTTAAACCAGTATATATAAAAGTGCCAACCATTTAGTCTAGGGGCTGTGGGTTAATACTGCTTTTAACATAATAGTGTAGAGTGGGGTAAAAAATAGGCTTATGCAAATTTCTTAATCACAGCCTAAAACATGCTTTGTGTGACACTTTCCTTGAACGGCAGTTTGGCGTTTAAATTGCTGCTAAAAATTGCTTTCTGCTATCGGAGAATCATCAAATGTAAATTTTTTGATAGATTCGATCTGTGTTTTTAGTTCACACTGCAGGCAGTATCCCTTCAAATTAACTGAACCAAGTGGGCAAGCACTTTAAACCACACAAACAGGCCGTAAGCATAAAAATGTTCCCATTTAGTTCAAAGTTTCTCCAATATTTTTTAAAACTTGTTTTAACAATGGGAAACAGCAATAATTACATCAATAAAGAAGTAAAAACAACTAAGAAATGATACACTGATTTGTGAGAAGAACGAATGTATGTGTATGCACATATAATTACACAGTTTCTTCTGTAATCACTTGCTGCTGTAATGTGAGCTTCCAAACTGTGGGACAAATTGAAGCTTTTTTATACTGTAAGTATTGGTCAGAACTGGAAGCTTTGGAAGCTTCAATTTTCAAAAGAAACTCAAAGTAAACAAACGTTGTTGTAAAAATACACTAAGGATCGTTTTAAATAGCGTCTATCCATCCATTTTCTTCCGCTTGGACTCAACAATCAACCCAACCCTTGGACTGTGGGAGGAAAACAGCACACCTGGAGAGAGCCCATGCAGACATGGGGATAACAGGCAAACCAGCTGGATTCAGACCCAGGATGTTCGCGCTGTGAGGTGACCGTGCTAACCACCACACCGCTGCACTGCCCTGGTTTTTAATACTAGCATGAAAAATACTTTGCAGCCAAGAAAATCACCATGTGGTGTTTTTCTCCCCTTGAGGTGCTCGGCCAGGCCTTCACGGCACCTGCATCCAGTTACTGCTTATTTGTGGGTCTCTCTTAGTTTTGTCTTCATGCACTGGAGAGCATCCTCTGCTGGTTTGTGATCAGGTGACTGACATGGCCATTGAAGAACATCACATTTCTTTGCCTCAAAAAACTCTTGGCTTGTTTTGCATTCCATTTTGTGGCATTATTCATTTGCACTGTGAAGCGTTGTCCAATCGGTTTTGCAGCATTTGGCTCACTCTGAGGTGGTCAGTGTATTCCTTATTTCTAAGAATGCACCACATAGCCGAATTGACCACATTTTTTTTTGGTCTGTGAAAGTTTTATTTTGGTTTTCAGCCTGGTGATGACCACCTTTCCTTGCATCACCATCTTTCTGGACCTGAACAGCTACCATGTGTAAGTGGCAACACTTGAAATCAACTCTCAATCTTCTACCTGCCTTCTTTGTCGTGTAACAACAATGGAGCAGGGCTCATCTGGCAATAACACTGCTCGTTACTCAACTGTCCAGTTTGCTTTGAAAATAGAGGACCGTGCAAAGAATGGCTGTAATTCATTTAAGTCCTCTAAGTATTTTTGTTACATCTGTTAAAGTCTGTGGCTCTCTCACATTTGACAGACGGAGGCAAAATTGCAGCACTGCTTACAGACCACAGACATTTTATAGAAAGCAACAGTTGATTCAATCAAGAGAAGCGGTGCATTTCTATAATCTAGCTCCAACTCTGACCCAGGGAACCCCGATTTCATGACTCCCGTTCGTTGCCCACTGACCTGCAAATAAAACACAGCTGACAACTGCGAGGAGGATCAGACCTACAGTCTGTAAGCTATGTGATTCAAGTTCATTTTCTCCAGTCTTTTGAATATTCATACACCAGTTTGTGCCTATTTATGTCAAAGAAAACTGAAAACCCAGGCGCCAGGTGGCAGTTACATAATGCACTCTGGCTCTCTGGTGTTCTGCATTCCTGTCCAATATTTTTTCTCCTGCAGATAAACTTTTCTCATGTGACACCATCCCCGCTGAGTCAACTTGCATATAGGCACGATCCACGCTTCTGTGCTCTGTTGTGACTTGAACAGTTCGTATTTCAACTCGATTTCTGTTCATATCAAAGCTGTCTGGACATTAAGAACCTGTCACACACGCCGGTGTTTGAGAATCATTTAAGGAGTAATTTTTTTACATCTGTCACTGAAAATGAATTATGAGCCAATACAGAATATTCAGAGGTAAACTATTATGAATCACGTCTATATGTGTACTGGCTCATAACATTAGCTGACAACCTCTCAAGCAACCTCAGAAAACATGAATGGCTCACAAATGATTAGCTGTAAGATTATTTTTTTTAAAAACAAAAACCTCTATTGCACTTTGTCCCCTTTTCTCCTGCAGGCTCCTGGGTGGTTGTCAATCTGCTTGTAGTGCTGCAAGAGCGGGAGGAGGAAATGCTGCGCTGCTACTGACTGAGATCACAACGCTGTGTCGTCTAGGAATAATAGGAATAATTCTGTTCACCGTGAAAGTTTCCATTTTGGTTCAGAATTCATGTTTTGAGTGATGCAGAAAAATACCTAAAATTTTTGCTTAATTAGTATAAAAGACCAAAGTAACAGTTCAATGAGGTAGTTTTTTTTCCGTACAGTATAAAGACTTTAAAGTCTTAACAGTGTTTTACTGCAGCCATGCATGACTGAAGAAGTCAGCCGGATGAGCGATGAAATGTTTCGCCCATTGAAAACGTTGTTTCCAGATGAACAATTTGTTTTCTGGGAGTCCAAAGAAAGATTTTTGCCTATTTAATACAAAATGTGGGTTTGCATTTGGCTGCAGACATATATACATACAGCCATATTCTGTTTTCATATGCCCTCTGAGGCTAGAAACTGAATCTGTGTGTTTACTTTTACCAGACACATCAATTCAGACATCAAATAGAGGAGACGCGGTATAGACAGAATGACAATTAGAGAGATAAAGAGGCAGGCAGGGAGAATGACAGAGACATGACAGTGGGCCAGAGGATACTAAAAATGTTTCCTGTCTTTTGTACAGCTGTTAACTCTGTTGTCTGCTACCTGTGAGTGTGTCTTAAGACAGACATGGCTCATCTCTGAAGCACAAGCAGGTCGAGCACCTTCTCATATCAATTCTGGTCAGTCCTGCTTTTGGTTTGCCGGTCTTCCCCTCGACACTGGCCACTCTACTTCTTCATTTATCTCACAGCCCTTCTCAAATCTCTCATCTCACTGGGCGGAAACTCATTTTTCCCCGTCTTTCTATTTGTCCAACTTTTTCTCTCTGGCTTTCAATCTTGCTCTTTGTCAGTCCTCCCATGTGTCACGACTTTCTATTTTGTATTGTTATTTTTCTACCTATTTCTGGGGCCACTGTGACTCTCATGCCATTATTAATTTCCATCATCTGCCTCTTTCGGCTTCTCTTATCTGCTGTGTAGCTCTCTGCCTCTCTTACTTTGTTTATGCTTCCCTTCGTACCCCCACTCTGCCATCTGAGCTGCTGAGTATCCATTGATATTCCAAACTAAACCTCGGCGCAAAGACAAAAATACACGATGCTGCATATATGTATTGATCTTAATTTTATTCTCTTTCTCTGGGTGCTCCGACTCTCTCTTTGCAAGCTTTTGCCTTCTCTCTTCTTCACATTCCTTTACACTAAACTTCTCTGCAGCTGATGCTGTTTTGTTAGGCCCTTGACAGCACTTTTCAAAAAACACAGCTGCCTACCTTTTTCCATCTGTGTGCCTTCCACACTACATCATCTCTCAGGCGTTCCTATATAAAACACTAACTGCATATAAGAAGAGTTACCAAGCGTTTATGAATCTTTTGAAGGTTATTTTGTTAGAGATGTGAATGTATAACCAACTATAAAATCCAACACTTCTGTGCGCTGTCTGTAGCCGCCACCTTTGTTGCATAAGCTTCTCTACATTACACCTCTTCTATTGTTTCACAGTTGTTAACCACCTACAGTCTTCAGGTTTTCGCCACACAGGTAAGCAAGACAAGTTATTTTTTAGCAGGCATAATGACTTTTTTAAAAATAATGGCACACTGCATATAAAACAAATTCTTCTGCAACTAACAGCATCAGACAAACTACACTGATGGTTTTAAAGTCAATAAAACACTTTTAGACCAAACCCTCAAACACTCAGCTGCCTCCTGCTTTGGTTTCTTACTACTTTACTTGTTTGTGTGTCTCTCACACGTCATGAGTCTCTTCTGTCCCAGCGACACATTAGTGCTCTTCTCGCCAAACACGCAGTCTCCTGTCAGACTCACCTGCTTAGCCATATCGGGGTTTATCATATCTCTGCAATAAACAAGTTTCCCTTTATGCTTAACACGATGTCTTTGATACGACTTTATTAATGACTTGTGTTGCCCGTGACAGTAATGAGATTATGTGTCGGTGTCTGTGCACATTAGCAGTGATGGTCGGTAAATAAATGACTCCATGTTTGTGAAAATCTGTGTTTATATTTCTGTCAAACATGATTAATAGCACACTGAATCATCAGCACATGCCAGATACACGTAAGGCGATGTCGCCCGCTGCCCCCCCTCCTCGTTTTAGTTTTAGTGCTGTACACGTGTGGGTGAATGACTGCTATGGACAGACCAGTAACCCGTGAGTAGGTGTATATTTACGTATGTGTGCATAGTAAAAAAAAAAAAAAGGCATCAGATGTTTGAGTTTTTCCTCCACTGTGGTAACTTCACTTATAAGAGGGACATGTGTAGATGGCCAGCTCAGCAGGACTCAGAATCATTGTGATTCCCAATGATAGCAGTTTGAAAAACAAAGAAATATCCCATCATAGTATTTTAGGCTGTTCCCCACAATATTCAGAACGAATGTTTAAGGCTCACTTTTCTTTCTTGGCTTTTTTGCAAGATTTCCAACAAGCTTGATGGGAAATCTGGAACAATATATGATTACAGAGAAAGCCTTTATAGCTGATTCCCACAACATCAACTGCTGCAGGCTTTGGGTCTAGTGCTGAGCTCTGAAAGATGTGCTGGCTAAATCATTTTTGATCAAGACTTTTGCAGACTATCTGCCAAAAGCTCATAAAGACTGTCAGTTACAAGAACACTGTTAATAATGCATCTGCACTGCAAAAGTCATGTGTATTGACAGCTATCAACTCGGATTTGCCACGAGCACCTACAAAGCTCCAAACTAACCATTTCCCTTTTCTCTGCTTTAACAAAACTTACTGTAGTTCTACAAACCAGTCAGTGCTACCGAAGCTACAAACACTGTCACTTGTTGCTGTCACTCATTTGGCCACCACGCTGTCCATCGCTAACAACACTCAAGCCGTCAGAGACTCATCAAATTGCAACATCTCACATGGCCAAAAAGTCCATTCGTCCGGAACTCATGCAACTCAAAACTCCCCCCAGTGACGGCTGTCTGTCTTTTAATGTTGTCAGTGCTTCTTTGATAGGTACTTGACTGCCAGGTTATTAATATTTCACTGGTGATAAATCCGGCTTTGACACATAAAGGCACACTGCACCTAAGGACACTAATGCATTATGTATCAGATTGTATGTCCTGAAGAATATAGGAAGAATAAAGTGAATTTAGACGTCAACGCTGTCGCTATGCACGATTTAAAACTGTGCCAACTTCAGCTGTAATAGTAACAATTCATTGATGAAAAATAAATACAAGGTATAAAGAATAATACATTCGAGTTACAGAGATGATGACGCTACGCCTACATTCAGTGGACGTAGCGTTATGGCTAAAATGGCAATGAGAAAACTGAAATCTGCCGTTCTAGTCTTTTGGCCTCCGTGAGGCGACTCATGCAGCTTACGTCGGGTCGCTTTTTGACTTGTTTTCATTCCATGGTTTGCTCAACGCCGCTAATCGGATCCGATCTGATGGAAGTGCCCATTGTCATGACAACAGGGGCAGCCTCGTTTCTGTGGCGAAGACTGATGTTGAGCACAAAACTGAGTGAAAGTTCTAGAAAAAAAAAAGAAGAAGAAAAAAACGACACTAGCTCTGACGGAGAGGAGATTAGATAAACAGCAGCAAGGCAAGGTGACAGCTGAGGTTGCAAAGAAACATCAGTGCACTTGGTAAGTGTGCGAATGACAAACACTTAAGGCAGGGAAAATGCAAACAGAATGATTGAAAACTAAGACGGGCTGTATATGAAGTCTTCAGTTTAAAGGAGGGACAGTTAGAAAGTCAATGTCAATGGAAGGAAAGTCGATATGGTTAGAGGCAAGACTGATTATTGATAGTTTTTGCTTTTCTTCCTCTAAAATTGCACATTGTTCTGAGGAATCTTGCTGATCACGCTGACTATTTAGCATGTTGCCGAGTGCAAAAGAGCTGAACAATGTATCCCAAACTGCAAATTCAAAGCAAATAATTATATGCTAAAACTGCTTAGGCTTAATCAAAGGTTTGAAGGTTTTATCCTGATCTGTGGGTAGGGGTCTGAGTATGGGTCCCCTCACAGAATTCTAACTCGAGGCATCAAATGATTTGGGTGGATGAGGTGGAGCTGCGAGTCTTTAGGGTCAATACTAAAAATGAGCACAGTGGATTTTTCCTAATAATACAGCAGGAGGGTAGTAGTGCTTCCTATGTCTCCGGTAATATAAAAATCAATTAACACCAGCCTGGAAACATTTAGCTGCACTGAAATGAAGCCGTAATTAACATGGTTGCCTTTCACTGCTCTGAATCACTGTCAGTCGTATCTGTGTGCGGTAGTCACACTGAGAGAATGAAGAGGGATTTCTGAAAGGAAGAAAAAGATGCAGGAGGATCAGATGATTTATAATGCATGAAGGCTGTTAGGAATATACTGGAATTTTAATACTCGTCAAAAGATTAGAGAGTTTGACGTAGAGTACAGAAAAGAACCCTTATGAAATCTCAAGAAATATGTACTATGTAGACAATTCGTTTAACATATGAAAACAAAATACTGACGATGTATGAAGGATGATTACACACTGAGCCTGCAGCAGAATAGCACACACTTTCAATGCACGTCACAAGCTGTGACTTAAAAAGTATCTCTAAAACACACCCATATTTATGAGCATGAATACATCTGAAATGCCTCTAACTACATTCAACCAAAACATAAACAGGAGACTGTACACACAATTTTTTACAAGAGAACTGTAGGGTTTCCTCATCTTTACAGAGAAAAAAAATGTAAAGTATTACGTTTAAGGATTTAAAGGTTTTCAGTGATGGTCATTTCCAGGCTTAGCTGGCCATGTTTCATCCATGTACTTTCTTAAGATTTCATAATTATATTTAATTGGAAATATTCAAATTGAGGCACATTTAGGGGCCTCAAAAACTATCTTTTAGTACAGATCCTGTATGCAGCATGCTTGCACAGACAGCAGATGGCAACGCCTCCGGCTGCAAAGGCAAATTTAATTGTATAGAAGTTTATGATGTGGCTGCGGCTCAGGTGGTAGAGCGGGTCGAACTGATGAGTATGTGTGATTCTTATATAATACAGCAGGAGGGCAGCACGGAAAAAAGTGCTTGTATGAATGTGGGTGTGATTAGGTGAACGATGCTTGGTGCCAGTCCATTATGACAAAATGCCTACTTCACACTTGTATTTTTATTATTTCAGACCTCAGTAAACACTTCCTAATCAGTAAAGTCTTGTTGGTTTTAAGTTTTTAATGCATTGTAGTGTCCTTTTGGTAAATTATGGCCCCTGTAGTAAAGCAGGCAAAGCAGAGAACTCAATAAGCCATAACGTGGCTTTCTTGTGAGAGATAAGTCACCAACATAATGCCTTGCATTGTCCCTGGTTTCTACATAAACCTGTGCTCAGCATTATCCCCAGTGTCAAAACACCAACATGGTGGCAGCTAAAAATACCAAACAAAGCTTCAGAATAGTGGTCCATCTAATGTCTGAGATTAGGGTGGAGATGTCCATAACACCAAAGTCAGCAGGTCTTCAAGTTGAGGTTACCCCAATTTATCAAGCTGACATGAGTCAGTTCTGTTTCATTATGTTGTTATAATCAGCCTCATTTTACACTTCATGTGCACAAGGCCAGTCTAGCCAACATTTTATTGTCACGTGTGCAGTTTGACTTAAGTTAAGGAACAAAAACACAGTAAGGGCTGCAAATCTTAACAATTATCTTTTTACACAAGTCATTAGAAAAAAAACAAACAAAAACAAAAAGCTGATAAAAATACTTCACAAGGTCACGACAGACCTTGTGAAAGTTAAAAAAAATAATTAAAAAATCCCACATCATCTCTGCCCTGCCTCACCTCCTGCTCACTTGTTTTATACTGATGCCATCTGGTCAGAGGTACACTCTCCTTTTGGCCAACACTAGACTCATTACAACCACACCTCTTCACCCAAACTGCAGTCTTACTATTCTAGTCCATTACTACACTAACAAGTAATAATAGTTTTGTTTGTACCCAAGTGAGTTTACTCTTTAGGGCTCAAGAATCTGAACAGAGTACCATTTGTATTCCTCAGTACTGAGTCGCTGATCTCCCTACATGAGCCTGTGTATTAAACAGACCAAAATCATGTCCACAACCTCATGTAAAATTACAGGAGAGATTTTGAAGGACAAAGAAAGGTTAGTAATGAAGTTTTATTATGTTAAAGGACCATTGGCTTAACAGACTAACAAAATCCATCTGTGATCAGACGCAACTGTGACATTTGTAGCAAAGGTTTGTGTAAGCAGCTACATTACGCTCTGTGTAATCTGAACTTCAACAAATCATTTTAGGCTAAGTTTTACTCATTAAGGTGTTTACTGCACTTTGATGAGTAATGGGAAAAAACAAAACAAAACACAAACCAGTATCCTTAAACGTGCCGTCTCATTTACACAGAGAACTGTTCAACAAACACGGCAAATACCTGAAATTATATCTGCTGACTGTGTACTTAAAAGTTTATACTCTTCTCCATCCTGCTGATTCTACTTGTGTTACATTATGAAAGTGTCAGAAACCAGTTTACAACGTATGTGTCAATATTCCTGGGGAT
The DNA here is from genome assembly GCA_015108175.1 of Pelvicachromis taeniatus. Lineage (NCBI taxonomy): Eukaryota > Metazoa > Chordata > Actinopteri > Cichliformes > Cichlidae > Pelvicachromis > Pelvicachromis taeniatus. Next base: position 38,826 of record VURO01020214.1, read on the forward strand.
TCTTTTAGTTTGAGATTTGGGGGATTTAATTACGTGACAGCCAGTTATTACCTGTACTTGCATGTATTTGCATGCAAAATGACTCAACTCGTGTATTTTGCTTCTTCTGACTGCACCGTTCAGCTGCTTTGCTGCAGGAGATTTAAACAAACAGCAGAATCTTTATAAGTCAGCAGCAGTTAAATTTTTCAGCTGACATGTTGGCCCCTGTAGTTTTCACTAGCCTAGTCTCAAACATCATACAACTAAATTAATCTGCTATTTCAGTGCAGGAAGGCCAATTTGCAGGCCAGAGGGATCTGAAATGCTGTTTGTTGTTCTCTTGGTAAATTGTTAATATCTCTGTCCTCCCACTGTGTTATCAGCACTTCACTGTGACTGCACCAAACCGAATCAAACCTCAGTCATCCGCACTGACGGAAAGATCATTTCCTGCAGATAATGCCTTTTCTTTATTAAACTGTTATTACATCACAGTTAATTAAAGATAAAATTGGGCCATTAAAGGAATTAAGATTAAACATATCACGATACAATTAGTGACAGTTAACAATAACAAATACACTTAGCACTGAATTGAACGTGCACTTATCTTCACCCCACTCCCCTC
>VURO01020218.1:0-17471 GCA_015108175.1 Pelvicachromis taeniatus
ATATGTCTGTTTCTGTCACGGTCCTGGGTCTGTGAACTGGGGATTTTAGTTTGTTGCCTTTATTATTGTTTATGGGCTCATGTTTTTGGTTCTGTTTGCCCCTCATGTGGTTCTGTGCTTTTGTTCTGTGTCCTGTCACCCTTGCCTGTGTTTCCTGTTTTATTTTGAAGAGTCTTATAGTTCTATGGTTATTGTGTTTAGTTTTACTCATGTCTGGTGTCATCGTTATGATTTTATTCTAGTCAGCTGTTACCCCAGGTGTCTCCTCTCTCCCTGATCTCCTCATGTGTCTTAAGTCCTCTGTTTTCTATGTCACATTGTCAGGACGTCTGTTAACCCCGCCACAGCTTGTCTTGTCTTTCACAGTTTGCCACAGTTTTCATAGTCTGCCTTAGTTTCTAGTTTTGCCCAGTTTAGGTTAGTTAGTTTGGCTTTTGTGCTTGCCTTTTGTTTTGCATTTCTGTCATCAGCCACAATAAAGGCTCGATTTTTGTTAAACCCTGCAACTCCTCATCTGTGTCTGCACCTGAGTCCTCATCCCCAACACTACGGCGCGCACCCCGCGTCGTGACATCAATTCAATGCAGTTTTATTTATATAGCACCAAATCACATCAACAGTTGCCTGAATGCACTTTATTTAACATGTTGGACTGTTATTATGAAGTAATCACAGCTAATATGAGTCGTTTTTTTACCAATATTGTTTCTCAAAAATGTGAAAAGAATGCGAATCTCCCTGAGCAGCTGGATGAAGAGCTGTGTGGCATGCAGCACACCTCCAACTTCTTAGAGGTAGCCAACTTTCATTTTCACTTCTGTTCACAGACTCGTGCACTTGGCTGCTTGGCAGGTACTCACAGAATGATGGAAAAATGGACAAGTACTGTCTGATTTTGTTTTTCAATTAAAACAATGATGGTTTGTTTTGTGGCCAACATAACACTGTAAACTGTAGCTTTAAACCACATTTATTCTTGCTATCTAAAGGTGTTGTCATATGTTCTAGTCCAGGGCTCACCAACCTTTTTGAAAGTGAGAGCTACTTCTTGGGTACTGATTAATGTGAAGGGCGACCAGTTTGACACACACTTCTGAAATAACAAATTTCCTCAATTTAACTTTAATTATATGTTATCATTAATAATTAATGATATTCATCTATGTAAAGACACTGATTATGGCAACTGTTTCCGTGGAGACCAGCTAGTGCTGATCTAATATTTAATAATAAAGATTTTTTTTATATATTATCTCTAACAAATTGATACCAATGCAATTGTGATTTAAAAAAAATAGCAACAAAAAATGAAAATAGATGCAGCTTACTGGTAAGTTGTTACAGTGAGCTAGGGCTACTGGTGCCCGCGGGCACCATGTTGGTGACCCCTGCTCTAGTCATATTCAACTTTCGAAAAACATTATTTGGAAATTACGGATTTTTAAAAAAATCACTGAACATCAACACTGAAGCAGTAAGTAGTACTTGGTAGTTCATTGCAATTACATCAATAGCCAGCAGCTACTATACTATCAAAGCTAGTGAGCCGGAATCAGAACAACAGTGAGCAGTAACGATAGATTGAACCAACCCGGGTAGAAGACCGGGTAAGTGAAATTAGTTACACTGCTCTTTTTGTGATGCCCAGTCACCTGCAATGACAGGAAGGAGGAAGACTGTGGCCAGACTCAAGGTAGACGTCCAGCTGAGAGCATGACTCCCTCTCTCACTCACAAAGTCCCATTAGAGGGGAGTCAGTTAACTGAGGTTTAATAGGATGTCATGAGAGACAGGCCTTGGATGTACAAGAAGTACGACAAGATGTCCATAACTGAGAGTCAAGAACTGAGGGCCAAACGAAGGCTCACAGCTCTAGAAGAGAGGTACCAGAGAAGCAGCGGTCAAGAGAATACATGTCCTGTTCTCCAACGATCCATCAATGGTATATTCTCAACTACAAGGGAACAATAATAGAAGGGAGGACCAACCCAGAGCTGAAAGTGAGTGACACTGGGAGAAGATTTGAGTGAAAGAGACATCACACAAGAAGGTAATAACATGGTGTGGATGCCTGGAACCACAAATAAGAGACTGCTAACAGCAGGTACTCATCCAGACTGGCTAACACAAGGCAGAACAATCCTGATCATTAAGGTTACCCACAATCGTTCCCAATTACACGCCTCTCCAAATGAATTCCTCTCTCAGGCAACCTCTCAGGCACATGAGTCACAGCTCAGTAATGCACAAGCTCCTGGTTGATAGGGAAATACATCAGGACTTTAAGACCAGGCAGACCAACGTAAGCGCTCACCTGGATGACTATAAGAAAGTCTATGACTAGGTACCCCCACACATGGATACTGCAGTGCTTGGCACTATTCAAGGCAAATAGTGTGCTAGTAACATTAATCAGGAACTTAATGGGATTACGGAAGATAACACTAGAATCCAACTCTAAGAAAATCGCACAAGTTACCATCAAGTGTGGAATATACCAAGAACAGGCCCTAAGCACCAGATCCAAAGAGTAGGAGTCTACTAGAACTAACAGGACCCAAGCTGTATACTGTGCAAAGGTGCCCCAGAAACTATCCATCACATCCACACTGAGATGCACAACCAAGTAGTCTCCAAGTGTCGATGGAAAACAATGAATAGGCCTAAGGTCCAGTAGTACTGTGAGTTCCAGTAAGACAGAAAGCTGCTGGCCAACAAACCAGACATGGTGGTGGCTAGAGCAGAAAAACACAGTCGTTAGAGATGCGGCAATCCCAGCAGACGGCAAAATCATAAAGAGAAAGAAGAAAGAAATACCAGGGGCTGAAGGAACAGCTGAAGCAGATGTGGATGTCCAAAGTTGTCCCAGTGGTAAAAGGAGCATCAGGAGTCGTAAACCCCAAACTGGAAGAACGGCTTCAGCAGATTCCACACACAACATCAAAAGTCTCTGAAGACTGCAGTCCTACGAACAGCTAAGATACTGTAAAAACCCTCTGACTCCGAGGTCTCCAGACTGTGAGAAACACACATACTGCCCCAGCCCCCAGAGGCCAAGAGGGAGGTTTTAATATATATAATATATAATGTCTTGTGGGGGGGGGGACACCCCCCAAATCTTTTGAATCAAATGAAATGAAGCCAACGGCTTCAGGGCGCCTGCTGAAACAACTGATGCTGCTGTTCTCGAAATACTTTGCGGCTGCCATTTCACTCAATAATTAATGACTTATTTACACAACACCAATGTGCTGCCATGCACAAGTGTTGCTATGGTCACCAATTGAACTGCACGATCAAGTTGCTTGTGAGATTGCTTCCTTCACATTTCACAATTCAGATGAATAAACAATGTCTTTGCTTCTGAAATTCATCATTAGTCACACCAGAATTAATCGAGTGTCCACACGTCTGTTTTCATGTTCACGAATTCTAAAATGACATGTTTTCACAGATAAAAAAAAAAAAATGAGACAAGCAAGTGCGCCAGAGTTAATTTACAGTGAAGAACACCAAAGAAGTTAGGTGTGAAAGTGCCCTTTGGCTTTTTGCCTGCACTAATTGACTGTGGCGCATCTGTGAAAACATACATGCTCACAGGGTGCAATATGTGACTTTTATTGGTGGAAGAACACCAACATCGTGGCAGAAGAAAACCGAGAGTACTAATAAAACAGTAACAAAACGACAACAATTAAAATAAAACCTTGACATACTTCAGAATGTTCCTGTTTTTCCCCCCTTTTGAATAGCGAAGAGGTTAAACTGAAAATTATTTGAACATGCAGCTCATACACAAGTGACAAGAGGTCATAATTAAACTGTAAAAATATCACATGCTGCAGCCTGGAAGAAGTATTTCGAAATAAACCCTCAACGTACATATTTCAAGCGGCAAAATTTGACAGTTTCTTAGCTAGCAAACTTTAAAATACCTTTATGTAGCGCACTGCTTGGAGCCATACTCTGTCTTATGAAGGAAAAATCGGAGATGGTTATAGAAGACTGTATCAGAACTAGAACAGCTTCGATGTCGACAGCCAACTTGGATAACACAGCCAACCTTTGAGTCCTCTGCCAGCCTTTTATACTCCTTTTAACTACGCCCGTTTGTGGTAGCGCCTAAGAAAGCAATGATTTGGCCACCCTTTAGAAAAATAAAATCCCCCCACCCCCCCATTAAAGAATATTGAATGGCATTTTCAATTTTAACCAGATAACTAATCGTCTGTATTAAGCTTCCAGTTGGGATTTTAAGCTTCCTCCTTTTAGATCATTAACACAGCAACCCATGTTTCTTCTTCTTTTTTTTTTTTTTTTTAACTCAAAGCTCTGGTCACACTACTGAGATATATCCCAGCTACATATGATACGATTATCCACATTAAGAAACCATCTGGTGTGCTGTGCTGTGTTGCTGAGAGTTATTTTTAAACCATTTAAGAATACAAATGAAAAAGAAAAAAAAAAAACATCAGGAAGAGAAGTTCAATTTGCATCCCACTTACCAAAAAAAAAATACAAAATATTATTAGCTGGTTGAGGCGCTATGAAAAGATCCAATGTTTTCTACCTAAAGTCTAGCCAGTGCATTATGTGTTTGACATTAAAGTGGTGCTTAGGGAGCCCAAGCCCAATCAATTTCACTGAGGCTGTAACAGAGAAGCCAATTGCTTAAGTGTTCAGATATTCTGATTGGAGTCCCAGGTGACCGGTGCTGTCAGTAATGAGATATAATAAGTGCAGCCCTGGGAGACTTCTGTTCACATAATGCCTGGGGAGCCAAGAGTTGCGATGGCATTTGAAATCTAATTGGAAATACTTTTGTAGTGAATAAAGGGGGACACAAGGCGCTCTTTTCTTGTGTGACATAATGAAGTGTAACAAAACTATTTAAAACAGCAGCGGCGTGGCAGGTATAAGACATCATCGAGGCTGCTTTTTAAAGCCTCGCTGTTTAAAAAGAAGTTTGAGCCTCTATGGCGAGTTTGGACATTTTTACGACACTCTCGGGCATCGTGATTACGTTTAATTCCAATTTACACGAGGAGTTAATTGGGGTTAAGGAATGACATTTACCTTTTTTTTTTGTGTCATGAAATGTATGTAATGAGAAAGCAATCAGCGGCGCCCTCTGACAGGCATCCACATATGGACATTAATGCGAGCAATGAACATGAAGCTGTGGCAGTTTTGGGAGGAAAGCCAGATCCTTTCTGTTGTTGTTGTTGTTGTTTTTAAATTTTTTTATACTGAGCCAAGCAAAGGGACTGGTTGTCTCTCTCAGAAGCAGGAAACTTTCCAAAATCTTCAATGGTTTGTTTTCACATAATAACAGGTTCTGTTCCAGGAAGACAGCTTATGTCTTGTTAAGTGATTAAGTATTTATTTGGACCTTTAGACCTCTATCCACAGCACATACACAAATACAGCTGGATGGTGCTTCTTATCCATAGGTTGTAAGCAGATCCCATCACCCACCAAACTGGTTATGGCAGGTTGCTGCCCCACCCTGTGACTGGTTTTGCTGGAGCTCTGCTCCTTGTTAAAGAGACTTTTTGTTCCTCACCACTGCCAAGTGCTTGCTCGTGTGCTCATTAAGCTTCTTTCTCTAAAGGAATACCTTGAGGACTGCTGTAAACCGGTGCTATATATATAAATAGCATTGAATTAGACTGAATGTTAAATATACACTTAATATGCAGATGCATTTGTGCATCTTTGCAGATAAACACTGAATAACTCAAGCGTCAGATGTGCTACTAGCAGGCTAAAATAGGCTGCACATGCAGACCAACATGTGGAAGAATGCTGCCCACGTGGATCAGGCAGCATGATTACTTTTTAGCTGAAGCAGAAACTAAACAGAAACCCATTGTGTGACAGTGAGTTCTTAATCATTTCATTTTATTTCTTTTATATTCGTGTTATTATTTGTATACCGCTACTCATTTCCGCTTTTTGTTTTCCCACCAGTTTTCTGCCAAACCTGCCTCCAATCAGCTAATTACCCACCCAGCATTTTTCCTTGTGCTATTTTGACTCTAATGTATGACTACGGGTCATAGTGGAGGACCGCTGCTTTTGCCTGTTCTGTGTTTTCCGCATTGTTTGGATTTAATATTTCAGAGAGGCTTTTTTTTTGTGCCTTTGCTGTACTTTGCTATTTGCTTTGTGAGTGCCTACCTGTGTACGACCCCTGCTTCAGCCATCCGGGGCTTTTGTCCCAAGTCCAGAATGATTCTGAGGCTGCCCTTGATTAAAGCCCGTTACAGTTACGTTATTAAAGTATAACATTTCATTATCGGTCATCATTTTCAGTGAACTTCACAGTGAACGTTTTACAGTGCACTGTCAAAGAGCTGGCCTTCCCTATCACTGCAAGCTGTTTACGATTTCAGGTGCTTGTGGTTGAAAGTGACAGGCCATTGCCACTTTGATTTTTTTTTTTATTGTTCTATAAGGAGGCAATCCAAAGCACTGCTGAATGGTTCCTCTCTTGAGTTTCTGTGTTACTGTGTGGAGAACCTCTTTTCTCTAAAGCCCACAGCACTTTACTCTGCATCTCCACCTGCCTATAAACACTATGGCACATTGCACTGTGGGAGTTCACTTCCAATCAATTTATATTTATCTGCCTCTGTTGAGCTACGAGCATTTCTCAGATGTTACAGCTCCGGCAGCGTTTCTAAAGCCCGCCCTTCCCCGTTGCATCTCATTCTATCTGTGGCCCGGTTTTTTTTTTTTCACATCCACTCCTCAGCAGCCTCGCTCTCTGCGTTTATATTCATAGCATGCATATACGCATAACTGTCACACACCTGATTTAAATGCATCTCAGTGGGGGAAAAAAAGAGCCCAGAAAGTACTTTAGGTCTGCTCTGTGGGATGGACCTGAGCGCATGTTTGTGGCTCACGGTGCTGGGTGGGGGGAGGCTGAGCTGCTTAGCATGATGAGACTGGAGGTGGTGACACACGAGGCGAGGCCATGTCAGTGTAGAGGCGGCACATTTTTAGATCCAGAGTCATGCTCCAGATGAAGCATTAACCGGAAAGAACATGAATCTTTCGTCCAAAAAGCCTCGACATCCAATTAACTCACAGACAAAGAGACAAGTGCCGAGACTCTGGACACCAAACTATAGCTTTTTTTTTTCTTTCCTTCTTTCTTTTTTCGCTAGATTTTAAGGTCATTATGGTTCATAGCAACCCTGTCATTTTTACAACATGGCATCCTCTGGTTTTAAAAAACCCACCTCCTGCGAGAGCAAATTTATGCTTAATATTCTGCTGTCATACAACACGCATTAACCAAACCTAGCATTTAAATGACCTTGAAAAGTGTTGTTTTGTCCATTATTTGCATAGCACGCAATTTTAAGATTACAGCACAGCCCTAGAAAGGACGAAGATCATTAAACATGAATTTTGATATCCCTAATGCTTCGATTTATACTGGCGAAGCATGTTTGTATGAGCACTTATGAGATGATAATTGATCAAATCCCAGGCACTGTAAGCAGACAGCACACTAGATAAATTGATGGTCGAGTAAAACTTTATTTTAAATGGACCGAGGTCAGAAAAGTTTTTATTTTTAACCTTGAGCCAGAGGATCGTCCTCTTTTTTTTTTTTTTTCCTGAGAAGTGCACTTTTCACGAGAGTGAACTGATACAATAACAGATGCGTGGCGAATGCAAATGTTTGCGTAAGAGGAGATATGCCGATCCTTGAGAGCACAGTTTTGGCAGGGTTTCATATCTCAAAGGCATCTCTGGGTGGAAATACCATACAGAAGTCTCCACTGATCACGCCATATGACATCTACAAAATGAGACGCTTTATCTGAGAGCCCCGTAAAAGCCATTACTCCCGACAAATCCGCACTTTAAGATCAGCTTTTTCTTCCTGCTCAGTGCCACAGAACAGATAGCACTGTCTTTGGTGATCACATCACATTTTTTCCTCCATATTTCACAAACGGTTGAATGCCACATCACATCATTTTTGACAGCTGCACTCAAGCGTTTATTAACTTATCCGTATACTGCTAACAACATACACAACTCTCTGCTACCCATGTATTTACTATACTACTATGACCCGTTGCCCTGTAGTCATGTTCAACCCCATGCTCTCATTTAGCCATTGTTATTTCCATGGCTTACAGAAGCTCCCTTTGGACATTGAATTGCCTCAACAGCAAGGACTAGAAATGACAATGATGCCACTGTTGACTGGACAAGGAGAGCTGCTGGTCTGGGAAGCACTCTTGGTTTGGTGTAATCTGATTCGACATGTCTGGTCAAACATGAGACAGAAATATTACTTATACAATCCACACATTTTAATCCGAGGACAATGGGACATTCACATTGGTGTACAAGAACACACGCGTGCCTTTGCAAGATTACAACAGACTAAGGGTGTACTCACACTAGGCAAGGTTGCCTCGTACTGTGTCCGAGCGTGATTATCCTCCCCCCCCTCCATATGCCCCTGCTGGCCTGCACTTAACGATACACATCAGTTTGTCTCAGCATCTCCACTCCTTTCTTATGCTCGCTCGCTCCGTTTTACAGATGTGCTGTACAAAAACATGTACAAGCAAAATGAGGTTCATGTTTTTCTGCATTTTGCAGCCTTATTAGGAGTTCTTGGAAGCAGTGACGCACCGTCTTCTGACATGCCATATAGATTTGTTATTAACTCAGCAAAGCCCACAGAGGCCCGCCATAATTGGGGACATGTTGGAGTGACATGCATGGGCATTATTGGCAGTACACTATATGCGTACTCGATTTAATTCAGTTCAATGTAATTTATTTATTTAGCACCAAATCACAACAATGTCAGGGAACTTTAAATTGTAAGGTAGTGGCCCTACAATAACAGTCATGAGTACTGAGCCACGCCCAGGCCCACATCTTCAGGCAGTCCATGGCAGACAGCACTAATACTTGAAATGATTTCTACTTTGAGACCCACATGTTCACAGGTATGGTGAGGTATATTTGCATGCCTATGATAACACACTGATATGGAGCAAGATATGCTGGCAAACAATTGTATTAGCATGCTAACATTAGCATGTATTGGCTAGTAATTAGCCTGCTAATATTTTTTAATTGAATATAAGAATGTTGAATACAGCAGAGCTGTACGGGAATGTGTTTCGTTAGCTTTGTTTGATTCTCCTTCACAGTATTGGGCAAAATGAACACAGCTTAGCTTGAAAAGCTTTATAATCCATCTTGTAGATCTTATGTATTTTACTAGATGAGTGAAAAGTAAAAGGACATAAAATACTGGTTATCGTGCATATGTCATGAGCTGTGCGCAGGCAGGAAAAGGACCCCAGAGCAGACTTCACAGAGGCCGGAGTGAAAATCAAAAACGGCTTTATTTGCTGATGTACCAAAATAGAAAATAACCAGAACAAGAAAAACAGTCAACAGGGAGGTACGAGGGACAAATGCAAATCCAAAATAATCCAGAGCACTGGGACAGGAACACAGAGGAAAACACAGCATGGAGAAGACGTTAACGATGCGACAGGGAGCACAGAAACCACAGGACTTAAATACACAGGACATAACGAGGGGAACGAGAGGCAGGAGATGAACACGGCTGGGAGACATCAGGGGTGATGAGCACGGGAAAGCAAAACTGGAAACACTGACATGAGACAAAGACCTTCAAAATAAAACAGGAAACACAAAAGCACAGAGAAGACACAGACACGGGGTTTACACAGGGACCTGACAACAGAGGGAACACAGGCAGGGGAGAGCAACACAGAGACCGAACACAAAACCACAATAGTCAAAACATGGGATATAATAAATCAAATCCGCACACTAGAAAAACAGAGCAAAAACCCAAGGAGCAGCAAAAACCCAAAAGACAGACAGAAAACAACGATGGAGATAACTGAACACAAAAACAAAGGGAACAGCGAGAAACATAAGGGCTAGGGGCCTGAACAGAACAGAAACCAACAATAAACTGAAAATGCTGGGTCAGGAGACCCAGGACCATGACAGCATATGTGTAACAGAGTTAATGGTATACTATTCAACAGCTATTGAAAAAAAGAAAGACCAAAAAAAAGACAATATCAACATTCAAATCACTACAGTAATGAAAACCTTTTGAGATTTCGCTTACAACAAAGGCTTTGTGTCAAGCGAGGGTTTTATATCGATGTCTTGACACCTGCTGACCAATCAGTCCTAATCAGCATGGATGTCTTACCTGGACTTTCAAGCAAGGGCTTGATTATTACACATTGATCATTTAAAAGAAAACAAGTCAAATATCTAATTCTAGCACACGAGTAAAGTCATACCCTCACGAGGTTGGGTCTGCTTCAAATTTCTCGAACTGAGAGATTATACGCTCGTCACATCCCATCCATTTCACAGACACAAACATTTTTTAAATAAATTTTAATTACAAAAAAACCCATTAATTTGTTTTTTTTTTCTTTTAAATAACACAATAAATACTTTGTTGTTTGTAAAATAAGGAATAACTGCTGGACATGAAAGTTAGCACCGCCTGGCCATGTGGCAGTTAGCATCCAACCATTTTTCAGCAGAGACACGACACTAGTGATTCAATAATGTGGGTCAGTCTGACATCTCACTAGCATGCCAACATTGTCATCCACGTGACAAAGTAAAGGACTGATTAGAGCAAAGTCTTTGAGCAGAGACACTGTAACTGCAGCATGGAAATAAAGTGCCAACTGTTGTGTTTTTCTGGGAACAACATGCTAAAAATACTGGCATCAGAGTGACTCTTGTAGAGATGTCAGCCAGAATGAGTCTAAAGAAACAAGAACATGCAATGGTGTAGAATATGCATACGGAGAGAAAGTTCAAACTGTGCTAAAGGCCATTGCAAGGAGTTGTAAGGAGTCCAATGGGATGATATCTGACAGTATGCTAAATATACAACTACTGCAGCTGATGCTGCAACTCTAATGGCGCGTTCTAGCACAGCTCACAATGACACCGCTGTGTTTAAGGGTTTAACATATGCTCTTTAAACCTCAGCGCTCTCTTCATGCTGCGAATATAGGAGAGTTTTTTAGTTGATCGCTTTTAGTTAGGTCAGAAGACTTAGACATATATTATATAATCTTTGTAACATCATGATTAATAGTGGTGCCTTTTTTAAACGTGAAAATGATTATTGTGTTACAGATCTTTGCACACACTCCAGAAACATAACACACGCAAAGCAACAAACGCATAAAATTGGTGGCAAAAAAGAGGGTTTCTTTAGAGTTTAATTAGATCATGCAACTGCAAATTATTCACCAAGTTAAAGTCTTGTAACATACGGTAACATCATTTATGCTTTTTCTTTGCTCGTAATGAACAGAGAAGCTAAAAGATGACTAAAATATTAATTGTTTGTCGTGTTTGTTGTCAGCACACAGCACACTCTTGTTTATTCTTTATTAAATTCAAAAAACTGCTGGGCCCAGCTGACACTTAGAGTTTTAATTAAAAAACAAGGTGCTCGTACTGCAACAGAACTTGGGCGGAGGGTGGGCTATTGTTTAAAATAATGGAGTGATTTTGGCCGAGGAGATCGCGATAAGATTGGCATGGCAGTCACCCGTCTCTCCCACAGGAACACGGTGAAAAAACACAGTGTCTTCTAATTTTCTTGCTTGCTTATGCCTCAGGGGTACAACAACATTTGCGAAGCCTACCCTGGAAGTGTGACCTTGGGCCCCGGCCTAGTACTTAGACGGGAAAGGCTAAACAGATTTTGCATACCAAGAGAGGTGGCTCCTTGTTTTCAGTCCAGCAGGGAGCCACATAATAGCAGGCTTGAGCAGGTCGAATGAACCCTCCCACCAACTTCCCCTCTGTTTACTTTGTCCTGAACACCTGCTGTCTCTCAGCCTGTAAATTAGAGGGTGAAACACAGGAGCAGTGTACTGTATATGTGGGAGTGCAGCACACAAGGATTAATTGCCAGCCCAGCGATAAGAGCCCTCCTTAGCTCCGTTTCTCTCTATCATCTCTCATCAGGCTCTGGGACTCCTGCTTCCAACGCCCTGCGAGCTCTGCATCCGTGCTGCCAAAATAGATCCCCGTGCATGAATGAGGATACATCTGCGATGACAGAACCAAAGCACGGCCTTCACACCTCCCTTTCATTTATATATTTATCTATCAGACATCTGTTAGTGAATTTCAGTTGACTAAGAGGAAGACGATGAACTGAATGCTGGAGGTAGTTAGAAAATTAGGAGAATTCTGTGATTTATCTCACATATTTGGACCTTGGCGCCTGTTTTAAGGAGCGCAAGCCTTAGATGTGTTTTACATTTTTCAGCAAGCAGCTATATCTGTAAATAGAAGTGTAACACCCTGGGTTACATTGTGTTCGTTCAGCGGTCCATCCATTCTTGTACTCCTAGCTTGTTCCTTACATGGCTAATGGCCATTACTTATAAATGCCCGTTACCACACTTCACCACTGATAAATTCACATACACATCATTTAGACTCTTGAACTTACGTATCCAGTGTCAGACCCAGATATGTTTACATTGTGCTTTATTCAGGGAGACTTCATCTAAGTGGTTTTTACTCCAAATTTACTTCAATTAAATCAGTACCAGTACCACTGGTGCCATAGTGGGAGAAATGTTTCATCAATCATCCAAGTGACTTCTTCAGTGTCATGTGACTGCAGGTTTCCCCAACCTTGTTAACAGTAACCACTATGTAACAATGAATCATGACCTCGGTGTCACGGTTGTTAAGATGCAAATTGTGATGACCATTAGTCAACGGCCATGAGCTCTTTTCACTGAGAGGTTGGGAATGGCTGCAATCAGAGATGATGAAAGATGTACTGCTAGACCCTCTCCTCTTTTCAGCGATGGTCAGTTGACCTCCTTGACTCCAAACTCCAATCAGCATTGCTTCCTGTCCAGAATGTGCACATCCTGAATGGAAAAAGTGGCCATTAGCCTCGAGGTGTAAACGGATGACAGAATCCTGCCCTGATGAGAGGAAGCTCAGGCTAACAGTCAGGCTGTTTGGTGCATACATTCCCAATGTGTGATTCAGTGCAATCCTCTGAACCTAACTATACTACAGTATATTGCTGTCTGGTCCCAGGTACCAGATCTTTGGGCTGAACCAAGTTTTGTCATTGTAAAAAGGTTGGAGAAATCTGCCGTCAGCTGAGAAACATTTCTCCAGATAAACAGAATCAACTTTCTGGGATTTCCTTACTTGGATTGTTGAGCATGCATCAAGACAAAGGATATACTAGTTTTTCACAGGAATGCATAGAATGCAGTGGAAACCTTTTTTTCACATGACTATACATGCTACATTGGCTACAGCTACGTGGCAACATAGGTACCACATTGGTAAGGATGTCTGGGCCTCCTCATGCATATGTATCAAGTTTCCTGTTTGGTCCACGTAAAACGCTACATCCAGATGGACCCAATCAGCCTTTTGGGATTTACTTACCTGGATGACTGAGCATGCATCAAGACGTCCATATAAAATGTCAGACATGCATCACTGATATTTACATTTTGTTCACAATTAAAGGACCCAGGGGGAAGAATATTACCACAATATACAATATATTTCTGATAGCTACATTAACTCAGCATAGTACCGTTTATAGCTAAAGAGGGATCTTTGGATGCATTGCATATTTAGAACCTTCTCACCTTAGAAATGTTTTCCCAGTTTCTTTGTTTTGGCACTTCTTTATTTAGACACCCAGAAGCAGCGCACAAGTCTGGCACGAATCTTTAAGCAGCAGCATGTCACAAGCCATGATTAAGGTATCTACATGTACACAGTGTAAAGGCAGATTCATTTTTTAAAGATTTTCTGAAAATGAACTAACTTATAATATAATATTTAATCCGCCTTGTCCATGAACTTCTGTTGCACTTTGAACAGGTCGTTGTAATGTTTATTACTTGAATAAACCAGAACGAGTGCATACAGAGTTAAATATTTTTTTTTAAAATAATTTAATTAAATTCTTTTATACTCATTGTAGGTAATGTGAAATATTTCAACTCTTTTTTGGGGTTTAATTTGAATTGCTTTGATAGTGGCCTTCTGCTCGTCTGTATTTCTGGGTTGGGGGTTTTTCATGTTCCTCTGATAAATACTCTATGGGTTAATTTGTTTAGTAGGGTCAGCAAACCATTTGATAGTATTCATGTTGAAAGCAACAACTAGTTCTTGTAAGCAGACTGATGCATAAAGTGCTCTTAAATCTTCTGAGGGAGGGCTGCGTGGACTTTGGTACCTCAAATCGTCCTCACCGAACAGTCCGTGCTGTCCAGCTCTTTTTCTCCTCAGCCCAGGCAAACACTTGTGTCTCGTCATGGCTTCCCTGAGTTATTAGTAAATCCAGACCACCACACAAGCGTGTGTTCAGCTAAGGGTCTGCGACTGTCGCATTCCTGACACCGTCGCCTCCAGTCCTTGTAAAGCTCTCCCTTGTAAATGTCTCCCTTCTTGAATTGGCTTTTCAATTCCTGTCAAGGCTGCGGTCAGCCCCGTTGCATGTGCATCATTTCCTCCCACACATTATCCTTCCAGTCAACTTCCTATAATCTTCATTACTTCACTCTGAACAGCTAGCCTTTTCAGCAATGACCTTCTGTGGCTCGCCCTTCTTGTGGAGGGTGTCAGTGACAGTGGCCAGTAACATGTTGCCAGCCCAACGACGTCTCTGTGTGTGCGTGTAGCAGACTGAGAGAGATATAGTATTTATGCACCTCAAACAGTAATTACCTCGAGCAAATCAGGATGAAGGTTTCAGCCACCCTCTCCAGTGCAAAAGTCCCTCCGTCTAACCTCACGATACAAGAAAAGAAGGCCGTTGCGTCACTGAGCAAAGACCACAACATCACCTGAAGAAGTCCAGACGCGTTTCTTTCCACGCTCCTCAGACTCCGACGACCTGGATGACTGAGAACCTTCACAGACATTTGGAGGCATGCATATGGCTAACTTTCCAGAACACCCACATGCTAAATATTTATTTCTAAACCATAAAGGCTGCAAAAACAAACCGCAGCAGCCGTTAGCTGCATTTTTGTAAGTCGGTTGTACTTCTTTCAACATGACTCACAGCGCAGGCTTTTATATCCTATCATCTACTTAACTGCATTCACCTGGGGTCCCAGGTGCACAATAGTTGCTGATTAGAGGGTTCCAATTAAAATCTGCAAGGCTTGAGTGCAGAGGATCACAGTTGAACAGTTGGTCTACTTATAATTATAGTTTTTTTTTTTCACAATTAAAATGATGATGCAAATCTGTGAAATCTCAGTTTACCGCTAAGTACCGAGCAAGCTACTGTGTTTCTGTTTATAAATGGGTTAGGGAGGAACGGAAGCGCAGCTATTTACCTGTTTACCCTCTGATACTGTGATGTGTCACAGCAGGGGAAGCAGCAAGAATGAACTTTGTGCATTACGGCTTTGTGCAATAGACAATCTTAGCTGAATATTCTGCCAGTCTTTATAAGATATGTCTGTGTATACACATATATATATATATATACACATATGTGTATACATATATATTTATATATGTGTGTGTGTCTCATACATGTTTACAACTGATTAAGTGATCATCAGCAAGTCTATAAATAAACGAGGTTTTTAGCAGTTTGCCGTTCTGGGGAATCCAGGTGTGCGTTATCAATGCCAAGAAGGAAAGACATGAGTAATGATCTAAAAAAAAAAGACAAAACAAAGAATTGTTACTGCCCATTAATCTGAAAAGGTCCATCACTGAACAGTCAGAAAGATTTTTGTTGTTGTTAAACTCAGATTGTTTCATTTTAAGACAGGATTAAAGAATAAATTGTTTTTGTTTTTTTTGTCTGGATTTGTAAAACCTCGACAGTGGGTATGAGTACTATTGAGCATCACTATATACAGTTTTCAGATTTCTTTTTGTAATCAATCAATCTTTTACTAATTTAAAATGCTCCAGCTTGGTTTTTATGCCTTGCGTCTTAACACTACAACATTGTTATCAATTATGGGCCTGATTCTGTAGCCAGGAGACTGACCGCAGCATTTCTTCTGCCTCGCTCTGCTTTCTGAGTTATTGTGGAAGTCACTTTGAAATGATATACTTTGATATGGCCTGGCAGTGGATTATTTTAGTGACCTTTTCATTCTGGAAAAAGCTCTCACGTCTGGTGGTTTAAGTCTTTTCCAGGTTAAAGGACTGCGTCAGCGTCGAAACAAATTTTTCTACATTTGCCTTTGTGTCTAATGGCTGTTTTGTTGTCGCATTACAGTTTAATAATCTTGTCACATCCATGTGTTGGTTTTGCTTTTACATCTTTCATTATTGGGGTTTTTTTTTTCGTCGCCTTTTCTTTTGTGTTTGAAGTTGTTTTGTCTTCTTTTGTGCCTCGAAAAATAAAACACTAAAAAATAAAAATAAAAAACCCTACGGTGCTTTACAATTTGCAGTTGTTCTTAATTTCCCCTGCTCCTTGCTTAAAAATTAAATGCAGCCATTATCATTATTACTACTTGTATTATTGTTATCGCTTGGAACTCAAGTTGTCAGAGTTATAAAATTGCACATCCTTAAGAATGGAACTATCAGAAGTCATTTTCATGCTGATGCACTTACTTCGGCAATTTTGAATTGCGGGTCGAGAGAAATTCAATTTAAATTATCTAACACGGTTTGTTTATTGTTGATAATAAGGAGATTATTGAACAGTGTGGATTCTCCTCAGATACTCTAAGCAGGAAAGATGGAGCTGCATCACTCTTTCTATTTGATTAAGGGATCGTTTAGAGTAGGCAGCAGCATTACAACTTCTCCCAGACTTGATTTGACAGCCTTAAGCCTGCCTGTTTCTCCAGCTCACACATCCCATCTGTTTGTCACCTCTTAATATGAACAGAGTCACTCAAGCTGAAAATGTGTTGCGAGACTAATATTTACGGAATACCAGTTATCCTAATGCATGCTAGAGCTAGCAGCGTAATGCCTAAACATTGGGCTTATGCTGCAGCCTGCATGACAAATATGTGCGGGTGTTGGTAATGGGAATGATTAGAAAAAGCAATCCCTGGAGAATTATGCAGTCCTAATAGAGATGCAGCATTTGGGATGGAACGGGGATGAAAAAAAAAAAAGATTGACCATGTTTGACAGTTATCATTTAAAGCAGCAGTGATGAATATTGCTTTAACATGGACAGTCATTTCCACTGACTAACATCATTAGTAGGTCACAGCCGCATAACAGCTGCACTCTGCCCTGTTAACCCCTTCTTTGCTCAGCATTTTGATCCCACCAGCCGTCATTCTGTTGATTCATCCTTTAACGAGGGTAAATGTTCGCTCGATGCTTAAACAATATGACTCGACGTTTGCATGCAGTTTTTTTTTTTTTTTTTTTTTTAA
>VURO01020220.1:0-15679 GCA_015108175.1 Pelvicachromis taeniatus
CAACCAAAGTAGTGCCGTACGAATTATCGCGAAAAAGAGACTAGATTAGCAAGCTGGCCCTGGCTGGCCCTGTACCCATATCTGCAGCAGGTCTCCAAGGTGAACAGCCTCTGGCATGTTAGAACAAGGCAGCTAAGGGAAGTCGGCAAGTCAGATCCATAACTTCAGGATAAGGATTGGCTCTAAGGGCTGGGTTGGTCGGGCGGCGGTGCGCGGCCCACTTTGCGGGGCTCTTCCGAGGCTGGTGGAGCAGTCGCTTCGTTGCCCTCCACCTGCAAGGCGGGCCGTGCACCGCCGCTACTAGCAACTAGCCCGCTAGCGCTACTAGCCCACTCGCTAGCGCTACTAGCCCGCTCGCTAGTGCTACTAGCCCGCTAGCGCACCTGCGGCTTTTAGTCTGGTGCGGCTAATGTATGAACAAAATATGATTTTTTCATAATTTCAAGTTGTGCGGCTAATATTCAGGTGTGCTCTGTAGTCCGGAAAATACGGTACTTTAAATCGCGCCATTTGTCTCTCCTTCTCCCTCGCAGGCCCCATCGTGCAACCCATCTCCGCCTCACCCAAGTCCACAGAGTTTCATCCAAGCCTCCATCATATCTTCACCACCACCAGTGTCTAGACTCTGGAGGAGGAAACCCTGCCCTGATTCTTACTACAACTTGGATTCTGTTCTGCTGTGATGAGCCATCAGAGTCTAATCACCAAAAAGTATAACTGAATTCTGTTTACATCAATACATCATGTTCAATTCCTTCTAATGAGCTCCTTGTTTAATGTCATTTTTCACTTTCAGAACCCCGGACATATATTTGCGAGGTGTGTTAGGACGAGGATGCAGAGAAGTTAACCACAAACTGAGGTATGATTTCTTCGTTTTTAATTGATCTCAGATATTTGAAACATCTCAGCAGCCGCTCACCTGGCTCATGCAAGTCTTTGCAAAAAAGCATGCACTCTCTTCCTGAGTCCTGGACCGCCAAACCCTCTAACAGCTTCCAAGGCAGTCTTGACTGAGATCACTGAACCAGTATATATAGCCCACAATGCAATAATCCAGTAATTATCATTACTCTAATGCAAATTATAGTAAAGATTTGATGGGGTGCATGATTTTCATGTTTAATTTGAGCTTAAAACTTTCTTGTATTGGACAAGTATGTGTTGACTGTGTTATTCGCTACTAATAATTAAGAGAGCAGCAAAAATAAGAAGGATTTTAGTGAATGCCAGAAACCAGCGCATACGAAAAAGGTCAGAACAAAAAGCAGAGGAACTCTGTGTGCTCACCATTTATATTGCACGAGGCTCAGTTTGCTTATTCATATTCATATTTTGTCCAACTCACACTGCATTGTTTCTTAAACCACAGCAATTATTTGGAAGGTCACAATCCTGGCCTTTGATATCCTCAAAAAAAAATTGCTTTGCACTTAAATGTAAATGTAAAGCAATGGTGCTGTCTAAAAAGATGTTTTATAGGTGAGAGTGTTGTGCAAATGTAATATCACATGTAGAGTATTTGTGTTTAGGCCTCAGCCTTTGACCTCCTCAGAGAACTCTCACAGGTTTACATGTGTTTAAAACATGTTGTTTTTTTGTCTTTTTTAAGAAAATTTGGATAAATGGAAGACTTGAAATTGACCTTTATTTTAATCCTCATACTCTTCTAATACTTAATGATCACATTTTTTATTTAGTTGATTTTTCTTTTCCTTAATCTAGATTTTTCTTCAGCTTTCAGTTTCCATTTCTGCTTTTGACTAAATACCCTTTGGCAGCTGTCAGAGAACAGGAGAGAGCAGCACGACAGCTTTTCCACTTTATCAAAAGTCGGAAAAAGATTGCGGAGTCTTAATCAGCGTGTTCACTCGCACGCTGGAAACAAGGTGACTCGATAAAATGCAAAGAAAATCACTGCGATGTGCTTGTTTTTGCTTTTGGGAACTGAAGGAGCATTTTGGTCAAGCAGACGGGTGCGTATCACTATAAAACAAGGCACGACTGACGTTATCGTCCAGGTCAAATCTGATCATGCTCGGACAAAGACTATGGCACCACAGACACACAGAGGTCTGGTTGAACGTGGCCATGTTTGTTGACTGCAGCCTCATAAATGCATGGACGCTGCATGTGTGAGGGCACGCAGCTCTGTAAACATTACCTCATCGCTGTCATGCAGCGGGGGGCTGGGGCCTCCCCTCAGCCCCCAAGTTCTGTGGGAACTGAAGCCCACTCTGCTGGCTGGAACAAAGGGCAGCCCTCCTCTGCCCCTCGCCCCCTGCCCCAGCCACCGCTGCCACAGCCCACCTCACAACAAAAGGGGCCACGGGGCCTTAATTCCCAGGCAACGATATAAATGGTGGCCCCCGACTCCCGAGGATGAGACAGGGACTGAAAATCGAATGGGGTGGAGGAAGAGAAAAATGGCAAAGAAGTCATAAAAGAGTTGCACCCCACCTCCTCCTTCTCACCCAGGAGGTCCCATTGTTGGTGGGGCTGAGGGCACATGGGGGTGATGGTGAGGGGACCGAGGCGAGAAGAGACAAAGGACAGGTCGGAGAGAGTCACAGGGGTCACAACCTCCAGCCTCCTCCTCCATACATCCACTGAAACTCCGTATCAGACACAGAGATCCCATCATACACAATCACACTCGCTCACAGCCAGTTCAGCAAGCGACCTTTGGAAGGTGACAGATCCTTTACAGAGGAGACGGTTTCTCACACATTTGAGCACACACGAACCTACAGATACTGAAGCGCACACATTGTGTTGTCAAACTGAGAAACTAACCTGTGCACGTACTGCAAACTTTGTTTCACAGCTTCTCTTAACCCTTAAAAAACCATGAAATTGCCATAAAATTCTTATTTTTTGGAAACAGACCTTCTATTGACCAAATGAAAAATAAAAAAGATATATTTATTTGCAGTTTTATTTATTTATGAGTTTTAATTTGTATCATGTTTGCTACGGTCGGCATGTTTGTAGTTTATTGATTATAAATGTTTTGTCCAATTTATTTAGGTTTATTTGTGTTTTTCAGGGGGGAGAAAAAAGATGTCGAAGTCTCAAACACTGATGTGTGAAATACGACTGACTAGACGGTAAATCTCACGATCAGATCTGAAACCTAAAAGAGTCATTTCACATCACTGCATTGTATTACTGGACGTCTTTTCTCCTCGTAGAAAGCGGTTTCTTAATTTGTTGCACTGCTTGTTAAATTGCTTTTGCAATGCCACAGCATCACCTGAGACATGCTGTCACTGAATTGCCCGATAACAGTGCACGGTTAATCCTTGCAGAAGACTACACATCGGCACAAAAAGTGTTTAAGATTCAACACAAAGCTGAAAGCAAAGAGCACGGCAGATAGATGTGGTTAGAGTG
This sequence comes from Pelvicachromis taeniatus, assembly GCA_015108175.1. Lineage (NCBI taxonomy): Eukaryota > Metazoa > Chordata > Actinopteri > Cichliformes > Cichlidae > Pelvicachromis > Pelvicachromis taeniatus. The sequence goes on from VURO01020220.1 coordinate 3,397, forward strand.
ATTCTGCTATACAAACAAGCAGCTTTTTCTCTGTGATGCAGACTACGTAAAGCCTACTGATCTCTTCATTGGTTACCTGATGAGACTCAAGTTTTGGGTCTTTGGTTTGGGTTGGCACGTACTCTGTGCATGGTGATCTTCACAGGTGCTTGGGAAGTTATGTTATTGTGTTTGCAGCAGTGGATAGCTGGTTTTTGGTCTGGGCCTTCCTTACATCCATTCTTTTAGCTGCTGGTGGGTGAACTGAAGCTGACATTGGGTGACTCTGACCACCTCGTTCTCCAACTGTTGGATGTGGATGAAGTGAAACACAAGACCCCATTCATGCAGGCTAGAAACCAGTCTCAACCCCCTGTTAACCACTGGTTGCTAGAGAAAGTATTCTGCAGTGTTGGCGAGGTTGCTGTTTGCTGGGACTCGCAAATTGAAATTGGTCCTGTGCTTCACAGGAAGCCGGTGCAGCAAGTTAAGAATGCACCTGTCAGCAGTCTGTTTTTAACAGATTACAGCAACTAGATGTAGTGAAAGCATGAACGACTTTCTTTTGGTTTTTAATAGAAATCAATTGATTGAAGAAAGTTACCTTTACCCTGTGGTCTATGAAATAATGCCAGGGGCTCAGGATGTGAACGGATAGTGGATAATGTATCTGCCTGCCGATGAGTGTTGACCAGTTTTATTTTCAGTGAGTTTGAGGAAATGTTTTGACAGCCAGACTTATCCATCCAATCTTCTCTGTGGTCTTTCTCTCTTCCTCCTGCTTGGCAGCTCCATTCTCAGGGATTCAAAATACAATCAAAACAAATGTTTAGGGATTATTTTAGTGGAAACCTTTGAAATTTACTTGATTTCTTCTTTGTATTGCATTGTATGAAACTTGGCCTAACTCTGTGACATGTGTTCCAGAAGATTCTCCATATAATTCCTGCTAAACCCGGATTTGTCTGGCTCGGATACACTGAGAGCTGAATCTGTATCTCTTTTGTTTGTTTTTTAATCTTAAAGATGTTCTACAATGACCGTCCTGGACGGGAAATAAACAGTGTCTAATGCACAGGAGACCAGAGGCTGGATGGCATCCATATTGATTGCAAATCCCTAAAAAAAATGGAAATTCTTTGTGATCAGAACACCTTGTCTGACATTATTTTCCTTCCTTGTGCATCTCTGTGTTTTGTAATGTGAGTACTGGATGTGGAAAATGTTGAGTCCTTGCGTTTCTTTCAGGTTTTGCGATTGCTTGTGATAGTTTGTGCTTCGGGCGAGTTAAAAGCAGCTTTCGAAGCAGCTCACAGAAGCTTTGATGATGCAATAGGCTGATTCACCTGTGCTGCATTCACAATAGTGTTACAAATGTATGACTTACTTGTGTCCAAATTCTGCTTCGTTGCATTCAAAGTTAAACACGTTTTCTTTTTTTAAAGCAGTACCTTCATAGCACAAAGACTGTCAGCTTTTCTTTTTTCTTTTTTTTTTGCTGTGTAGTTGAGGCGGGGTGTTCGCCAGGTCGGTGAAGTGGCTGGGGAGAGTGCAGGATAATTGGGGCTATGTTGAATCTAGTGTCTGTGGCACTTCAGTGCTGGGGGTCAGGAACCTGAAAACACTGGCTCAACAGTTACCAATCATTTCAAACCCCCAGCCGAAGAAAAGCATCGTGGGCCAGCTTTCTCTCAGGGCCACGGCCTGTGGAGGTTCAAAGGGACGGTGAAGCTAGCAGGCCTGCATGTGTGTGTGTGTGTGTGTGTGTGTGTGTGTGTGTGTGTGTGTGTGTGTGTGTGTGTGTGTGTGTGTGTGTGTGTGTGTGTGTGTGTGTGTGTGTGTGTGTGTGCGCTGCTTTTGAAAGGAAACAAGAGCTCTGAGGCCAGAAGCTTGAACAATTAGAACTATTTTACTCCACTTTCACTTGCTCCCTCTATCTCTTTTTCACACACACACATAGACACACAATCTTTAAAAGTCTAAAGCAACTTAGTGACCCAACAATTGTCCTCAAATTCAGAGAAAAGGCCTAGCCTTCTTCTCCATAGCTTTAAATATATGACATAACAAATTATAATCTGAAAATTGGTATAACTAAAACCACTATCATACATTTCTGGATGTAGGATTAGGATTCTGGATAATCCTAGCTAGCCAGGTGGTGTTTTCATAGCTGAAAGTCCTCCACCACTACAGAACGGGCACTAACAAAGAGCAGAGGTAAAGAGTCTGGAAAAGCAACGAAATAACTTGTTATGCGTGCCGTGCGATACTTATATAATTCATTGGGCTACATACTGAACTTAGAGGAGAGAAATAAAGTATCAGTCCTGTCATGCTAGTATCTATCCAATACCAACTTTGGTATCAAAACTATCGATATTTGGAATGATCTGCTGGAACGTATACCTCTTTTAACGTCCCGCAACAAGGGGAATACTCATTCTTCTCGACCAACCAGAAGTGGTCAGGTGATTCTGACTAGTCTCTGGGGTTACGTGAATGAGCCATTTAGCAATCGACTTCATAGCTGCCAGCAACCACTCACCAACCGGTTGGGGACCACACATTTTCCCCTAGCAACCAGCGGATACTCCATTTGATTTTTAGGCACTTTATATTTTTAAAAGTACTTATATGAGCAGCACTTGGCGAAGGTGGGGAGGAAGAACTTTCTTTTAACAGGAAAAAAACACTGCCAGAGCTAGTTAGTGATTTCACCAAAGTAAACTATTAAACATTAAGATTATTTATGGGGGGTGTTTCTGCTTATTTATTTTATCTAACATCTGCTACATTGTTAATTGTTTAAGATTCAGACCCCTGACTTATCATTACTACACAGCCTCTGCCTCAGAGGCTCCTCCTTCTTTCACACATTACACAATACGTTTAACTTCTGATGATATTCACCAATTTTCAGCGACTGGGAATTAAAGACACTCTTGAGAGTAACAGAAGAGCAACATTAAAATTTAGTGGTGCGGTTCATGTTTAAGCTAAACATTCTTCCGCCACAAAAAAGCAATAAAAAGCGAATTTCAAAGCCATTTTGCCCTGTCTTCGCTGTGCATGTGCTCCCAGGCGGGGGTTTACCAAGGAACTACCCCCAACCAGTCCCCCGCCCTAACTTTTCCTTCCTTTCCTCTGTGTAACACTGTGGCCACAGATTGTGTGGAATGCAATTAGAGCGCCTAAATTAAGTAGTAATGGAGAACCAGGTCTCCCTACCAGTGTTGCCCTGGCAACGAGCGCTCACAACACCGCCTCTAGTAGTTTTGCTACTTTATCTGCAAAATGCACAATTGAGCTTTAAACCAGCTCTCTGTCTGCAGGAGGCAGGCAAGGCAGAGGATAAAGGATGGGAGGGGAGACGGTGATTGGGAGTGGAGGGGGCGAACAGCTGCGTGCTAGGAGGTTCCTCTGCATCTTGTGATATTGCCGGCCGTCAAATATTTATTCCACAAACTGTCTAATGTGGCGTGATGCGCTCACCGTGTGCGGATGAGGGCCAGATTTCAAAGACCCCCTCAAAGGATGACGTGTGTTCGGCGAGCTTTGATTGCGCGGCTCCCCCTCCAGTCGCAGCGCGACGTGACAGAGAGGAGAGAGGCTTCACTTTGTAAACAGCCTGTAGTCACAGGGCCTTGTTGACTAATGTGACAAAAGCTGTGCGAATTGTATGCGCGCAGTGGATTTTCATCAGGAACCGCAGATTTTAGGAAATGGGATTAAAGTCGAGCAAAGGTGCAATCACACCTGCAGACTTCAGTTTCGGCAGAGAAAGTTTACTTTGTTGCGTTCTTGCAGTCGGCTCGTTTAGGCTCACACTTCTCAATTTACAGGTGAACAAGGACTTGTAAAACTCACGTGAAGTATTTGACACAGAATTAGACAGTCTTGTCTCTCGAGGTGAGACAAGGTTTTGGCAGCAAAAGAGGTTGAATAAATTATTTGCTGACACTGTTGAGCTTTTCTGGTGTTTAGCTGAAAGATGCCTGCAGTAACTTCCACTGGATAAAAACTATTGCGATTATGGTGGAATTCCTTAAGACACAATGGCTGCATGATTCCCAGTTCCCATATACTGGGCCCCAGTGTTTCCCCTCACAAGAAAGTTCAGCTTTTCTCCCTTTAAGTGAACTTTATTCTGATTGGATGCCCCTCGCAATTAGTTTTGAATAGAAGGTGGGCGGGGCTTCTCTGCCACAGTTAGTCCTACAAAGATACTCTCTGTCTCATATTATACAGCCTCTAAGGCCAGCTGTCTAAGGATGGTTTCGATCCATCGACCTCTGGGTTATGGGCCCAGCACGCTTCCGCTGCGCCACTCTGCTGGAAAGCACCCCAGGTGGGACTTGAACCCAATGGAAATCCCTGGTTTAGGAGGCCAATGCCTTATCCATTAGGCCACTGGCCTGTTTAACACGCTGTGATTGTTCAGTGTACAGCTGGTATATTGTGACTAGCAGATGAATGGAGAGCTCAGAGAACAGCACAGGGGCTGTGCTCTCGTTTCTGTTTCTGTGAAGACTCATGAAACCGCACGAGGACCAGAGAGAAGAAAAGATTTGTATCATCAAACATTAAGATCAACTTGCTATTAGCAAGGTATACCTAATAAAGTGCTCTTTTAGTGTATATATGACAGAAAACCAGAAAAAGCTTAATAAGCTGACTTTATGTGTAGCATATCAACAAGTCAATGATACATCCTGCCCTGAAACACCTCCCTCTCTTCACTTACACACGATCTGTGTAGCTGTGCATTTTACTCAATGCCTGGATGTAGGCATGAAAAATCCTGCACTACTTTGGACAACACAAGTTTGTCACAGTTAACCGGACCCACAGAGACTGTCTTTAAAATGCATTTCCACTCAACCATGTACAGTCCCTCGCTTTAAGTTCAGGGGAAGCTAAATCAAACCCTGTGTACTGGTAGAGTGAGCCACATGGAGTTAATGGGGAGAATACGACCTTACATCTGCGGTGTGTGCAAACACGTAACAGGTGTGTTCTGTATTATTTACCTGCCACTCAGTTCTGAACCAAGGAAGCACGCTACAAGTCCGGTTGTGTTGCAAATCAGATTAAAGTGAAGATAACTGGGCCACCTCGTCGCCCTCGGGGGGCTTCAATCCTGCAGATGTCATCGTAGGTTCACATCTGCATACAAATGCACAAGCTTTTTTTTTTTTTTTCCCTCCCCTTTTACATTTTTCACACAACAGCTGTGTGCATTTAAAGATGACCAGGTGCCACGGGTTTTTAATTTAGATGGACACAGACACACACCATCAAACAGAAACACGGGCCAGAGTGGGCAGGACGCACAGGTGCTGTGCAAACTTCTGACTGTAGCTGTGCCAAGAGGTTGTCCCAAACACAGAGAGAACAAGCGTATGGCCCACACATGCTCAATACTGTCTCTCACTAAAACAGCCAAACTGCAGAAGACAAAATATTTCAGAAGGGAATCCATGTGTTCTTACTCACATGGAAACCATTTTTCTTTGTTAGTAATTTGTACTATTAAAAAAGAAGAGGGTGGTGGTGGTGGTGGTGGTGAGGGAGGGAGGGGGGGGGGGGGGGGGGGGGGGGGGGGGGGTAGTATTGCATCTGAAAAAATGACTGGACACATTTGGAGCAGCTGGGTGGGTTGTGCACTGTGCAAAGGTGAAGTGTTTGAATGAATGGGTCTTAGTGATCGTGCTGTTGCTAGACTGCATTACGTTTGTGAAAAGCAGCGACGTTTAGCGCAGCCATCATTTATTTACGGGGCTCCAAACTGGCCCCAAGTCGTCCTTTGTTGTAATGTTAGCTCGCCTGCTATCCTGGACAAACAGCTGCCTCTCTAACGTGACAAAGCAATGCTTACTATGACTATAGTCATCATCAAAACTCCCTGGTGGTTATCATTTCGCTTGTAGTTCAAGTACTTTAACCAGCTACAAACTAGCCACCGAGGCAGCCCAGCTAACCGATAAACTGCTAACATTAGCTCAGTTAATACAATCCTGTGCAAAACTAAGCTTACATCATCATTCATTAGCGTGTTGAACCGCCTTTAATGACAATAATTTGTGGTGTTCCTTTTCTATGACTTCATTAGTCTCTCAAATTATTGTGTGGGAATGTTGTCCCACTTTGGGTTTAGTCAGTTCATTGCAGGTTGCAGGAATTTATTTATGCACAACTTTCTTAAGGTCCCACCAAGCATTTTAGTCAGGTTGAGGTCTGGACTTTGATTGGACCTTTGCAACATCTTGATTTTTTTCTTTTTCAGTCATTCTGCTGTAGATTTGTCGCTGTGCTTGAATTTATTGTCCTCCTTCATGACTCAGTTGCAGACAATCTTTAGCAGCTGGACAGATGTTCGCACATTTGACTCTAGAACACGTTTGTATACAGAGGAGTTTATGGTCGACTCAGTGGCTGCAAGGTGTCCAGATCCTGTGTCTGCAAAACAAGTTCAAATGAGCGCTCCCCCACCGCTGTGCTGACAGCTGCTGTGAGGTGTTTGTGCTGATATGCTGAGTTCGATTCTGCGCATGATGATTAAACAACTCCGCTTTGGTCTCATCTCTCCAAAGACACACTGTTACACGAGTCTTGTGGTTTGTTTAGATGCAATTTTGCAAACCACAAGACTTCTTACTGCCGTGTTCTTTTTAAATAGAAGAGGCTTTCTCTTGGCAACCCTTACAAACCATTCATACTTCAGTCCCTTGCTAATTTTAGTGTCATGGACTTAAACATTTAACATACTAAATGAGGCATGTAGAGCCTGCGATGTAGCTCCCCAGTCTTTTAACTCTCTGGGGTCTCTGGGTATAATTGGCCATTTTTCACTACTTTTGATTTGACCTCTATATTTCACCTTTAAAAACTTTATTTTGCCTTGTTTGGTATCACTCTTTTCAGCGCAACCTCACATATCTGAGTTTGGAGTTATTTATTTCCACTTTGACAAACTGTATTGGCACAATTGATCTAAACTGAGACATGAAACATAAAATCTGAATAGAAAAAAGTTATATTTTTACCGTAAAAACCACAAACATGTTTAACAAATCATTTTCATAACTTGAAATGCAAAGAGAAATTGTACCTTTTTTTTTTAAATTATGCACAATTTTTGTAAACAACAAAGTAAAATGGTACTATTTACCTAAAAATGCATCCAAGGTCTCAGGCGTGTTTTTGTAATATAACCATTTAAAACTATTTACAGAACAATCAGGTGTTCTTCATCAAATAAGATATACACAAATTATTTATGCAACTCCAAAAAATAGTTTCCATCCGCTGTAAGAGTTCCCTAAGAGGAGAACACCACAGGCCTAAACCCTGCAGGTCTGACAACAGGAGGTGTATCATTCCTCCTGTTTTCCAGTGTTTACACTACAGTCTGCACTAGGGCTGGGACAACGCGTCGACGCAATCGATTACGTCGACGCGTAAAATACGTCGACGTAAAAAATTTGCGTCGATGTGTCATCACTTTTAGAAAAACACATGGCGGCAGCGAGTAGCGGTAACATGTCGACTTAAACCACGCCCCCGAACACGCAGTTCTACAGTATGGGGATATTTGAACCGAACAGGAAGTGATTCAGTCTTTGCCGGCTTTGTAAGGTGGAAATGGCCGATCATAAAACGACCGTAAGTTTTCAACTTTTTTACTAACGCTGGTTTTTACCCTTTAATTCATCCAGACACCCCCCACGTAGACACACACTCAGAGATAAACACCCAACCTCCGTAAATGCAAAACTAATTTAAGCTGCTTAGCAGTAACATATATCATTAGATTCATCGATGCATCGAAAAATGAATCACTAGATTCATCGTTTCGGAAAATAATCGTTTTGCCCAGCCCTAGTCTGCACCAATAGGGAAGGGAAGGGGTGTTTTTTCTTTCTTTTTTTTTCTCTCGAAAGCTAGCACTGTCCCTAAAAATGTTGTTTTTACCATTTCTCCTCGTAGTAAACACCAGTCTTTTATTCAGAAAAAAACATTGCGTGTATTTTTGATCATAACTCTGGTTTTACGTGGCCTATAATCACAAAAACTGGTATATAGTTTGAAGTCTGGGCTTTTGACACTAGTTGAAATGGAGACTCTGGGTCGCTGCATCTTGTTGCTGTGTCTTCTTAAATTGGGTTCAATTAAAAATCTTTTAGTGTGCCATATTTTTTATTGTACATGTAGGCCTACAGTCACCTTATTTGTTATAATGATTAAAGCTAATAAATAACTTTTCTAGCTAATCTATCTCCACTTGAAAGGATGCTAACAGTCACAATAGTTACCACCACTGAATAAATGCAAGCAAGAAAAGAGTCGTAAAAAAGTAACCACATATTTACTTCCACGAGATGTCAACCACTCAGCAACTTGTGAACCAAAATTTTCTTCAACTTTCCGAGTGTTTTTCCAACTGGGGTGGGCATACGTGTGACTTCTGTGTAGGACAGAATCGGGTGTGTGTCATCACTGTTTTTGGACGGCGCTCGCTCACATACTGTCTTTAGTAACAGATCTCTGGATGCCGAAGCTTTTGTTAAATTGGACGAGAAATGTTAAGATGTTTTGCAAAGACTCCCCGTTTCCCTCAGAATCATATAACACAGTCTAGCAGGATAAATATAGACGAATTTGCGCTCATCAGTTAACAGGTAAGCTGACCGATGGGACAAACTTGCACTAAGAAATTATCACACCTTGTATTAGCGCTGCAGAGGTGTGAAGGAACAGACTGCTGTCCACAGTGCGGCTGGTAAGGCTCAAGGCGGCATGAAAGGCATCGTGAGATGTCTAACGCTTCATCACCAGTGTTGTGACATCTCTGTGATGTTTGAGACGTATAAATATACACCGCTCGCTATTTTGGTGCTCGCTCATCTGGCTGAGTGAGAAAGGAAGGTAAAAAAAAAAACAAGACGGAAAGAGGGTACGGTGGTGCGGGAAGCAAAGGGAGGAAGAGGAGTCGAGCCAAGCCGAGCTGTTTTGGTATCCCAAGCTCAGGACGGCGGCCAGGAAAGCCGGCCAAGGTGTGCTGTTGTCGTGTACCCGCACAGTGATCATGAGTGGGGGGGTGATGGCATGCTGGAGTGAACATCACACCGCTTCATCGCCGTGGCAGCAGCCTACCACATGGGCTCATGCCAAGACACTTGGCCAGCAATCCCACAATCCTTTGGTGCATGTCACTGATGAAGGAAAAGGCCTCCAGTCTATAGCGAGAGCTTTTGGATTTGGATCAATTCAGGGTGGAGGGTTCCACCTTTAGGCTTTGAAATAGCCAATGGAGCAAGATTTGTTTGATTTGTTTTGATGAAACTTCAAAAAAAATCTGATTTATCATCTTAGATTTGCGCTCAGCTCTACTGAGATCGCATGTTGAATATTTTCTGAGAATGTGTCTCACCGTCAGCCTTCAGTTCCTCTTTCTGAATTAATTTAATCATAACTATCACAACTAAGTACACAAAATTGCTTAGAAGGTTAAATTGGTTCTTAAATCAGGTTAAAGATGCAGTTTTTAACACAATAAAATGCTTTATGCGTAATGTTTATTGCCTTTTCTCTCCCCCTCTCGCTCAATGTCCCTTTTAAAGTGTACCTCTCTACGTCTCAGGTGGAGTTATGGGCTGGCGTTCCGCGCTGGCCTGCCTGAGGGCGGACTTTCTCCTTCTCTGGCTTTCATTCCTACTCCTGCTCTACGTTAACTCATCGTGCTCAGGATATTTAAATTCTGCATTGTGCTTCTATCCTCTGCGTGGTGGTAATCAGGGTCTCCTTGAAACCTGCTAAGGCTTTTCATTCTGTGACTCTGTTTCTTTCTCCATCTGTTCTCCGACTGCGAGTCTAACGCTTCTTTGAGAAACCAGTTCTCCAGGATCCCAGTTCCCTTGAGGAGTTTTACGGACACTACCAGCCTGAGCTTCCCACCCCATCGCCGTACTTTCAAAGTAAAGCACCTGTACACCACTGCTGCACTCCTGTTAGTAACACCTGCCTCTCAATAACCCTTCCAGATCTCTGTCCAAGAAACAAACAAGGTTTCAGAATTAAGTCATACTGACCTCAGTTATTCCTGATATCGCCGCTCTCTTCTAGCAGAGCTCCTGGGCGAATTCATGCTGTGCGACTTCTTTCCCTGTGCCACTTACCATTTCTCAGGCAAACATGAGCTCAAACATTACAATATATGACAACTTGGCACATAATCTTGCATTTCCAGCTTTTTACATTTTTTCCCGTGGCATCAAGTAAGGCCACAGAGCTGTCTCATCGCTCATTTACAAAGAATGTCCTTCACATGTGGCGCTTATCTGCGGTTATCTTGTTAGACAGACTATTATGTCACTTCCAGCTTTTCATTTTGTGATTTGAAGGGTTCCGCTTGCAAAGAGGAATATTTAGCCCTAAACCACAATTTCTTCCAAAACTTAACCAAAGTTGTGAATGGGAGCAAATAAGAGCCTTACTGGCTAACAAACCTGTGAGGTCTCCCACTACCAGCGCCTAACCCAGGTTTTATAGCTCTTGAAAACTGGACCATTGTCCCTTTGCAGCCATTTTTACTGTATGTGCATTTCAGTTTAAGGTTTTCTTGGTGTAGCAATGCTCTTTGACTGATTTCACTTAGCGGCGTCCACCAAACGTTAGCAACCGCTCGCCAGCCAGTCAGGAAATACACAACCAGAGGTTTCCAGGAGATCACGGACCAGTCTCTAAGCATGTGTGACTGACACATTAACAAATAGATCAATTCAAGAGGGATTTCAGGTATTCCTTGCATGTCAGGTTACTCCTCAAGATTAAAGAACTGCCTTAAAAATAAATAAGTAATGGCTAAAGGTGTGAACTTAGAACATGTTGACTCTTGTTGTCTCGTCAGTCCACAAAATATGTTCTTGGGGATCATCAAGATCTTTTTTGGGAAATGTGAGACGAGCCTTTGTGATCTTTTTTTGGTCAGCAGGGGTTTTCTCCTTCAACTCTCCCATGGAGACCATTTTAGCCCAGTCTCTGTGTTATAGTTGAATTTTAATTGAGGAACATGAGCTCTGCAGTTCTTTAGATGTTGTTCTGGGTTCTTTTGTGACCTACTGGATGAGTCGTCGCTGGCGTAATTTTGGTAGGCTGGTCGCTCCTGGAAAGCTTCACCCCTGTTCAAAGTTTTCTGCATTTGTGGATAATGGCTCGCACTGTGGTTCGCTGGAGTCTCAAAGCCTCAGAAATGGCTTTGTAACCTTTTCCAAACTGATAGATGTTAATGACTTTTCAACTGGTCATGAAATACACAACGAGAGGGTGCATGCAGGCCACTTGTCGAGATCAACAAATTATCTTAAAGACAAGAAAAGGCTAAAACAACAACATGAGGGAATAATCGTTAGTATACGCAATTTACAAATGAGAGTCAACATGTCGTTCTGAGCTCTCACCTCATGCGGAGGAGGTGCAGAGAGGCTAGAAAAACAGCAAGAAAGAGGTGTGTGCAAGATCGACAGAATGTGTCGGTTCCTCTATCTTCTTTCTGCCTCGTCAGTTTTGACGTGGTGAGGAGTGTGAATCGCGCACGTCTCGAGCTAACGTGCGCACAGTCGGACACGCACGCTCGGAGACGGCGGTCAGGGTGTGAAGCATGAATCACGTGTGAAAGCGCAAGGACATACATGCAAACCCACACATAGAGTCACACATGTAAACATTTATATGTGCCAATGCAGCAGGTCACCTAAAACTAACTAGAAATATGTGAACAGACACAAACTGCGTAGTCTAAAGAAGAAGCTAAAAAACGGTCACTTCCAGTTGTTGCTTTAGCCACAAAGCTTCCACAGATTTAATTACTTTGTTTTTCAAAACTTCTTTCTTCAAAAAAAAAAAAAAAAAAAAATCCACTGAGACTTTTCATTTGTGCCGAATTCCAGTGATGTACAATATTTCTGACACCACTGTTGGTACCAAACAGCTCGTAATCGACTTTTAAAAGATCGAGAGCGGGGACGAAAAGCGAGAAGGCGGCGACCGGAGCAAAATGAGGAAAGGAAGGAAAAAATGTAGCTTATGAAGTTAAGAAAATATAATTGCAAGCTGCTGAGGGAAGCAGCAAAGAGGAAGTGCAGCAGACTGGAGTACTAGTCCATGACACACACACACACTCACTACCTGGGGAGTGTGGATACGGTGCTCTCCTCTTTGGCCAGAGGCTGGTAAATAATGGATGTGTTGGTGGAAGCACAGGCAGTTTGAAATGTAAATGTGACGGATGGAGAGTTGTGTG
>VURO01020221.1:7449-17854 GCA_015108175.1 Pelvicachromis taeniatus
CGCCAATGTCCACGTGTTGGACAGAGAAGACAGATGGTTTGAAAGGGGAGTGAAAGAAGCATCTATGTCCACTGTGAGCGGCCATCTTTGAACAGAGGGCGGGGCTTAGACACCAACTGTCTGCATCTATAATCCAGACGCCTTCACGCCCACGCACATCCTGGACCTTCTGACCTCAGGAAGTCACATGACAGGGCGGGGCTGGGTTCACCTGAAACCTCGGCTCATTGTGACCTACACCCGATTTCACACCCGCCTGTGACATCAGGGCGGTGCCAGCGGTGCTTTTATAATGAAGAAACCCGACTTCTGTTCTTTCACCTCATCCAGCCGCTATGACTGAAGTGAGGCCGCCTCCAATTAAAAGCCAGCATTTCATCTCGCTGCGCAGCTGTCACGTCTCTGGCACGTTTGTAAAACGGATGCCCACACAGCTCTAACTCCATTATGAAAGTGCGAGGCCTGACATCTCTTCCCCCCTGCCCGCCATAAACCGTGACGGCTCATCCTCGCTCACTGACAGCACCCATATTTGTTGTGCGATGGCTTCTCAAACGGCGGCGATTGAGCTTCTAGTTGATGTCACTTGGCGTGTACGAGGTGATGAATGAGGCGAGCAGAGGACAGGCTGAAGGGTGATGTACGGCTGCTGGCACGGTGTAGGTCACGCAGAGAGGCGACACGGGCCCAAAGTGCTGACCCCGTCTGGGCGTCACTCAACACGCTCTTAAATTTGGCGAGGGTTGCATCGCCCTCTTGTCCCGCTTCCTTCCCCTCAAGGACACATGGTCGTTCCCTCTGCCGCTCACTCTCCTCCTCGCTGTCTCTTTATGAGTCCGTCTTTGTGTCGCAGGTCATCCGAACATCTTAATCCGACAGAAATGAAACGAGCTCCGTCTGAACATCCGGCTGTGAATAAGCAGGGAGACTGTGCTTTATGCTTTTGATCAGTTATCGATGCTGCACTAATCAAATCTTGGAGTGATAATTGATGATAAGCTGAGCTGGAAGTGTCATGTGAACCATGTGAAAACAGAAACGTCATCATTACTCACGCGCTAGTGTTGCTTCCATATATGACTTACCGTAACTTCCGGACTATAAGACGCTACTTTCTGCACGAGCTTTGAACCCTGCGGCTTATTGTCCGGTGCGGCTTTTCTAAGGCTTTTGAGGATTTGTTTGGTTTGTTCCGCCATTTTGCCTGGCGGAAAGGCATGTGATCAGACACGGAAAAGAGTGATATGTTGGTCACATGTCCGTCCGCCAACCAAAGTAGCGCCGTACGAATTAGCGCGAAAAAGAGACTAGATTAGCAAGCTGGCTCTGGCTGGCCCTGTACCCATATCTGCAGCAGGTCTCCAAGGTGAACAGCCTCTGGCATGTTAGAACAAGGCAGCTAAGGGAAGTCGGCAAGTCAGATCCATAACTTCAGGATAAGGATTGGCTCTAAGGGCTGGGTCGGTCGGTCGGCGGTGCGCGGCCCACTTTGCGGGGCTCTTCCGAGGCTGGTGGAGCAGTCGCTCCGTTGGCCTCCACCTGCAAGGCGGGTCGTGCTACTAGCCCGCTGGCTAGCGCTACTAGCCTGCTGGCTAGCGCTACTAGCCTTCTCGCTAGCACTACTAGCCTGCTCGCGCACTTGCAGCTTTTAGTCTGGTGCGGCTAATGTATGAACAAAATATGATTTTTTTCATAATTTCAAGTTGTGCGGCTAATATTCAGGTGCGCTCTGTAGTCCGGAAAATACGGTACTGTTTAGAGATATGGGCTAATGCAGATACAACCAAAAGAGCTTTAAGAATTACAAATCAACTATAGAGACGACTATTGTTCTGTTTATTCATTTGAACTTGATGATTCAGTTGAATATAAAACGGCACAAAATCAGAAGCTCAGAAGCGGTTTGAACTGGTCGGTATGACTGGAAGGGAGCAGACGAGGACAAACATGAAGCCGAGACTTCCTTCAGTTTCCTCATTTCAAACCAGAGTATTAGAAAAGTCCATAAATCAAGAATGAAGAGTGACCAGAGCTCAAGCATCTGTGAAGCCACTCCCACCCAGCTGTGAGCTGAAGACGAACACGTCTCAGGTGGACACATTCGTAAAAAGTGTCCCACACACGATTTTAACTACAACATAAGTGTGAGGCCTGGCAGCCGACACATGATGTGGACCTTCGGCGGATCGTCGACTGCTCACTGAAACCTCAACAGGAAAGCTCTCAGTGAAGGACGCTGTCGGGAGGAAAGGCTGAGGTATGACAATGTCACGAGGACTGAAGATCAGAGGAACAGGTCTGATGGAGCGATGCATCCACATCCTGAGCTTTGAGCGTCCTTCAAGAACCCTGCAGAGCTCTTCCTCTTCCTCGCAGAGATGACAAAGCTGCTCAGAGTTCAGACTGAGGCGACAATCAAGCTGCTCACACCAAATATTCAGCCAGAGAGTGATGACACAAAATCAGCATCATCAGGTAGTATTTTATTCTTATTCCACTGTACAGAGTATTCTTTCTGCTCTGTACAGCCTGTTGTTGTGTGTCTGATTCTATTGTTCTATTGTATATGTATGTATGTGTATGTATGTATATGTATGTGTATGTATGTATATGTATGTGTATGTATGTGTATGTATGTGTATGTCTATTGTTGCTCCTGCTCTTGGACTGTCTGCAGTGACCAAACATTTCCCACGTGTGGACTAATGAAGGTTCATCTGATCTTAGTTCCTCTCAAACATACGAGTCAGCCAACGTTCACACGTTTACCTCACTGTGTTCAGCTGATGTCTGTCTGCTAGCACCACCCACAGCACCACCCGCAGCACCAGCAAAGCCTGTACTTGTGCCACGCGGTCATCTGACCCATGGTGTGCGGAGGTGGGTGCTTGGGTGGAGCTGCTTCCCGTGCAGCCTGGGACAGAGCTGCTTTCTCACAGATCATTTTCCCGACAGAAGGACAGAAAAATGAAATGTGTATTTGTTGAAAGCCTTAATTGTTGCACTAGGTTTCAGGAAATAGCCATAGCCTTCCACTCTGCATCATCAACTCGTTCCAGCTGCTCAGCTTTGTGCCATCATGTCATTCTCAGCACCGTTTACACTACACGTGACACCATACCACTGTTGTATGTCCCATATCATACATTTGGAGACGCTCTCAGTGTGAAGTAACTCCAGACCGCCGACAGGTCTCCACGCCAGCGCCGCTCTGTGACGCACACTGCTGCGACCTGCTGAGGTCATGAGCTGGGTTACGCCACATCGCAGGTTTTGTGATGGTTAAAGGATCGGGTTACATGTTTTATTTCTCCCCGATATCCGGGATATCGGACCGATGCTGCAGATCGGCTCGGTCCATCTCTAGTTTAGACGCCATTCTTCAGTCACTGTGCGTCTGCGTGATCGCGCCGCGCCCTTAGACTGACGTTCCTCGCTGAGGACGTTTGGTCGCCGTGCTGCTGGAAAGTTGGCCAACAATGATACTGCCTGTCATTATTACAAGGTAAATGTGACCAATATTGTCAGTTTTCCTCATTGTTCTACTCTGAGCAGCGTGGAAGTGGCCCGAGCCCGGATGACAGGAAGCTGCTCCGTTACCGCCGTTTACAGGCCGACGGTTCAGGTCCGGCAGCCGATCATCGACCCTGATCGAGGAGAATACTCAATTTTCTCAGAGGCGTCGACTCGAGGTGAAACACACAGCTGCTGTTTCCAAGTCACACCAGTGTGTGTGTGTGTGTGTGTGTGTGTTGCAGCCAGCTCCCACTGGAGCACTATGAAACACACTGAATATTTCCCTCTGTGCATTGCCTGCAGTCTTTCCCCAAACACCGCCATAAATAAGAAGACCCACACACACACACACACACACACACACACACACACACACACACACCTACAGACGAGTAGGCAGGCACACACAGGGCTGCATAATTTCATGTTCAAGCTGAAACTGAGCGCGACACACACACACACACACACACACACACCCTCCAGCTGCTGCTCGTGCGGCACAAACGCCATCACCCATCGCTGTCACACAACGTGACAACAGCAGGCTAACGCACACCGCATGCATACATTAAACCTGGAGACGCTCGCCGTGCCTTCCCACTCGCCGCGCTCACGTCTGATTGCTCACGTCCTCGTAATGACACGCTCCGTCTCATCGCTCACACGCTGCACCCGACACCGGAGCGACGTCACGTGTAGGTTTGAAAGGCCGCGGCTGTTTGCAGTCCGGGCCGAGCGACAGGAACCGCGGAGCACCTCCACTCGCGGTTTTATCGTTGACCACACACCAGCCGTGAGCAGGAGACGCTCAGCACAATCAGCTTTCTTGAGGTAAGCCAGCGTGAGCGGCCGCCGTCTAAACTGTGAATTATTCTGATTCCCAGCGCGTCGCCGCCAGAGGATGTTTGCCGAAGAGCGCCGCCGGCAGCAATTAAGAGCCCATAATCACTGCACAGAACATCCTCGAGGGAGGCCCGGCGCTCGCACGCTGGTGCAGAGCTGGATTGAGTCCTCGTCGTGAATGTGACGGGACCCTTCTGAAGGAAGCCGCACTGACGAGCGTCTGTTGTGGTGAACAGCCGTGACCACGGCCACGTGTCATCCAGCTCATCTAAACCAATTAGGAAGATGTTTTTGAAGCTTGCTGCTCTGCAGCTGAAGTCTCCATGAATTGAAAACCATTACAAAGGCACTCCTGCAGCTTAATCCGCTTCTCCACTCTCCAGCTACTGTGTTTGCTAACAACACACAAAGGGCAGCACATGGCTCAATAAGGCTACATGCTCGCCTCCCTCTGACGCCATTGTGGTTCTTCATCTTCAGTATTCTTTCAAACTTGAGATCTAACGTCTGGACAGACGCGGCGGGCTCTTCTCCAAAGCAAACAAATCTCAGCACAGCAGCGATTAAAGGCTTTCCTTCATGAGAAGAACGTGGAGTTAAACACTTTCACTTTATTGTGCACACAGCGTCTTCAAGGCTTTTTGCACACTTCCCCAGTAACCCTGATTCTTTTACATCAAACAGTGCACACTGCAGCGTGCGTGCTCGGCTGCTGCAGAAGCGAACACAGAGCTGTCAGTCCGAGGTGCCCGACCCCAGCTAGGGTACGAGCCTTTGGTCTGGGTGGATTCATAGGTGAGGTTACCTGCAGGAGCATTTCCGCAGCGTGCCTGATCCTTACCGAGCGCCTAAACCAAAGCTGACTGCACGTCAGCGTCAGAGGACACAGCAGGTGTGCGTGGAGTCGGCCTACATGGGAACGCCAAGCTCCCAGGCGGGACAGGAACTGCAGTCCCCTGGACCAAAATCAGAGAGTCGCCCCTCCAGGACATAGTCCTCATCCCAGAGACAACAGCCAGTGCTCGCAGTGAAAGAGCTTCTCCACAACCATGTGTCCACCTGCCATTCACGCTCAGGACCGCGCTCACGCTCAGGACCGCACACTCACGCTCAGGACCACACTCACACTGAGGACCACACTCACGCTCAGGACCGCACACTCACGCTCAGGACCACACTCACACTGAGGACCACACTCACGCTCAGGACCGCACTCAGCAGAGGGGGATCCATAAATGTTGGAAGAGCGGACCACATCAGGACCGCACTCACACTCAGGACCAGATTCACACTCAGGACCGCGCTCACGCTCAGGACCAGATTCACACTGAGGACCACGCTCACACTCAGGACCGCGCTCACGCTCAGGACCGCACACTCACGCTCAGGACCGCACACTCACGCTCAGGACCACACTCAGCAGAGGGGGATCCATAAATGTTGGAAGAGCGGACCACATCAGGACCAGATTCACACTCAGGACCGCGCTCACACTCAGGGTTCAGTGTATTGCTCAAGGATACTTTGGCATGCGCGCTGGCTCCAACCACCAACCTTGCTAGCTTCCCCCCGACCCTCCGCCATGTCAACACGCTGCAGTTAGAGGATGTTTTGTATATGGAGTGTTCTGTTACCTGCTAGAGACCAAAGCAGTTACTGCGTCAGTTATTAAAGGATTGTAAAAACTCCATCCGTTGTTTCTGAGGAACGGATGGAGTTATTCAAACCGTTGCCATGGTTCCCTTTCTGCCTCCACCTTGGTTTATTTGGACCCTGGTTGGTGTGGCCCCGTGGGCCACGACGTCCCTCTGCTTCCTGCTGGATTCCTCAGCTGGCGCTCATCTGCTAACCTCCTCTGCAGTGAGCACTTTACTCTCCTCCACCTGTCTGTCAGGTGGACCCCACCTGCCACTTTCTCCAGCTTCCTCCTCACCCTGGGATTTCTACCCAGCCATCTTTTCTACAAATATGGTTTAATAAGGCTTTGCCTCTGTCTCCATGTCGGAGCCGTGCGGAGCATCTCCAAGAGGAAACCCAGCATCTGCTGATGTCCACGAGTTCTTCCTCCACTCAGTGACTGCAGACCATTGTTATCCAAAACAGGAAATTCAAATAAAATAAAATGATGTGCAATTAGACACAGTCCCAGCAGGTGTGCTTCATCGTAGGACCGCCCCTCACACCCTGGAAGGAAGACGTAGCACGTGGCGTGGGGGCGCCGTGAGTGCTGGATTAAAAGTCCACCGTGGCACCGTCCACAGGCAAGACTCCAAACATCGCTGCGCTCTTCCAACATTTATGGATCCCCGTCTGCTGCAGAATAAAACTTCGATTCACTGTGAGGACGCAGGCTGCTCTTTGCCCGTGTGACTTCCACAGGACTGAGGTCTGTGCCCGAGTGTGACAGAGCGGCAGCTGGAGTCCGAGTTGATCCTGTCAAACTGAAGTGTTTAACGACCTGCACAAAACCTCAACTCGTCCTTCGATGACAGCTCTGCACTTACGATCAGCACCGTTGGATTAGTTATTTACACCGATGACATCAGCGGGGTCGCATCAGTGGTCGGCCGTCTCCGATCAGCGCTCGGCAATTAACTGAGCGGAGATGATGAAGGCAAACACGAGCTGATGAAAGATTTGCTCACAATCAGGCTCCACCAAACAATTAGTAAACATTTCAGCTGCAAATTGGACCACATGGGACGTTTTAGGATGCGAGTACTTTTCATCAGATGAATAATTTATCGCTCCAATGAAACGACTTCCCTGCTGGTTTCGTCATGTTGGTGTGTGTGTCAGCTCGGCTAACAGCAGGCTAACGTGGAGCTTGGCTGTTATTCACCGGCTCATACAAACAGGCTGCTGTGCATGAATGCAAATTGAGCTCACTCGGATATATATTTATACATATTAATGTGCACCTGTGTGTGCGCGTGTAGGGGGGAGGGGGTGATGGGTGTGGAGCTGGTGGAGGCCGGGGAGTGATGGATGAAGAGAAGGATGGAGGGATTATTGGGGTTCAACCCCACACTGTCAAATTTATCTCAGGCCCTCCGTCTGTCAGCTTCAGGCACCGGAGTGCCGATAACTTCCAGGTTACGGCACGTGTGTGTGTGTGTTACCCAACGGTGCAAATGAGTGATGGAAAGGAGGAAGGAGAAGATGGAGAAGTGGGGGAGAATAAAAATGAGGGGTGCAAAATGTCTGATGGATGGGTCGTCCGAAAGCGATGGTTGGAGGTGACGGAGGAGCAACAGTGGTGCTCGATGGAAACGATGGCACCGAGAGGAAGTCCAAAGGAGGTGGAAGTGAAAGAGATGGCAGCGAGGAAATGCAGCAGACGGAAGGAAAAGAGCAACACACCCTCTGTCCCTGCACGCGCACACACACACACACACTCTTACCCATCTGCTTCTCCACTGTGGGCAGCGAGGCTGCAGACAGCCGTAGTCCCGGCGCTGCTACGGCAGAGGAGCCAGCTGAAGACCGGAGAGGCAGGAGGCAGGAGAAGACAGAGAGAGGGAGCGAGAGGACGATGCACAGCGGTAGTCGCTCGCCCGCGTGTGCAGCACAGACATCTCAGTAAGAAGAAAAAGGAGCAACAGACACAACGGCAGCAACTCCTCGTGACCAGAGAGGGACGCGTTACTCCAGATCCATCCTCACACACACACACACACACTGTCGCAATGACACCGTCAGCTCTCCTCAGGCTGAGTGTGTGAGGTGACAAATGAACACACTCCAACACCTCGTCTTCCTCCCTCCCTCGGCTGTGCCTGCTGCGGTTTATCCAGTAACAGAAAGGCGGCTGTTCTTCTTCTGCGTCGTTATTCCAGGTGATTATTCTCCGGTGTGCGCCGGCTGCTGGGAAGGCTCCGGCGTCTCCGTGTCCTTCACTGTCGGACTAACTGGCTGCCTCCACAGCGCAGCGGCTGGACCGCATTCAGCTCTCTCTCTCTCTCTCTAACTCCAGCCCCCTCCTACCTCCCTCGCCCCTTTGCTGCTGAATGTGTCTCCATCCCTCCTTCAGCTCCCTCTCTCACTTCTTCACTCTGTGTTTGGGGGACAGAGGTTGGGTTTGACTCACCGATATCAGCCGCACAGGTACCCAGCCGCATCACACCCTTTTGTCTCAGAATGTGCCTGAATAAAATAGAGCCACTGTGCTACAACGATGCCTGTTAGCCAGTGAATTCCTTCTGTACTCGCTCACATCAGAATGTAAACCAACAACTTCTGTTGAAGCTCAGATGAGTTCATACACTTCATGAAACGAAGCCAGTTAGGAGGACGATGAACCTGCGATCCTTCTCATGGACAGCAGGGGGCGACTCCTCCGGTTGGTGTTCCAGGAAACGGCTGATTTTATGGCCTCGGCCAGGTCTTATTAATTACATGATGCTTGTTTAAAAAGGATGCTTGACATGTTGTGACTGCTTTCTGTAACTCAGGCCATAAAGAGTGATGAAGAAAAGCACGTGGAGACGCTCGAGTCTGATGCATATTTGCTAGTTTACTTTAAAAATGCTAAAATCGTCCAAACAGTCTGACTGCACCACCTCCTCCACCCTGAGGTGGTGCAGTCAGCTGATGTTTAATAGTTGAATCCATCAGATACCAGCCTTAGAGGAGACTGGGCTGAAATACAGTCAAAAGAAGTAATCTATTACACAGTACTCTTTACTTTTCTTAACAGTAATGCAATCGGCTACAAAAGTACTTTCATTACTTACCTTCAGGATGTCATGGACCTTATGGCCAAAATGTTTGAGGCCCCGCCCCCTTTGAGCTTTATGTTGATAGACTGTAGGAACCACATGTTCACTGGGAACACGCTCCAATGAGTCGAACCATCGTGATGCCCGGACTCCACGGGACCTCCCAGACTCCCCATGTGCTGTTAAGCATCATGCGTCCCAGAGTGGCGGTCTTATCTCCTCCCCCAGGCCCTCGCAGGTAAACCTGTGCTCGACGAAACTGAGCGACTGCCTGTGTAACGTGGAAACGCTGCACAGAAACACAGATCACCTGATGCGCTGCAAAAGGCTCAGAGAAAATCTGTTGCATTCCCAAATGAGCCGAAGCACAGTTACACACTCTGCTGCGCTCACACAAACACACACAGGGCCAATGAAACCAAGTCTACAGCCGGCGCCGCAAAGGCAAACAGTCCAGGACTGACAGTGGAAGAGCCTCAGGGCGAGCTCCCTCACCAGGGACGGGCTGTGTGTGTGTGTGTGCGCACGCTGCTATGAGTCATTGAATAAAATCTCCATCTTAACTCATTTCTTCTGTTTCTGAGGACCAAAATCATATTTTGTTGAAGCTGCATTTTTTTGCCTGCAGGCAGAAAACTGATTGAGTGAGAGTGAAAGCAGAGCTCACGGTTACCCGGAGCTCACGGGGAGCTCACGGTTACACGGCACTCACGGTTACTCGGCGCTCACCGTTAGCTCACGGTTACACGGCACTCACGGTTACCCGGAGCTCACGGGGAGCTCACGGTTACTCGGAGCTCACGGTTACTCAAAGCTCAAAATATAACAGGACACCGGAGTTATTATTGGAGTGTCCTGTTATATTTTAATCTGAGCCAAACCCATTTACTCAGGAACAAATAAAATAGTAACAAAGCCAAACAGTAACATGTTTAAGTTCTCTAAGTGACTTATATATCATGTTTAACCTGAGTAGTGAAAGACGGCGGTGGGTTTGAACACGTGTTGCCGGGAGTCCGCTGTTCTCACCGGCTATACTGAGCCGTGACCCCCGGCTAGCTATGGAGCTGGTGGGTAACAGACGGAAACGTGGGAGCTTTTGAAAATATGTGGGGTCTTGATAAACTGAGCAGATATTTGAGGTTTACACAGCTACATTCTCGCCTGGAAACATGTTCAACCTTTATTTTGTGACCCACAAAGAAGAATAAGAGTCATATTAAAGCTAACTAGCCACAGACATTGTTGAAGCAGGGCCGCGCTATGAATTCTGGGACACAGCTTCTTCTTCTTCGGGGTTTAACGGCAGCTGGCATCCTTGTACA
>VURO01020224.1:0-16116 GCA_015108175.1 Pelvicachromis taeniatus
GAAAAACAAGATATTAAAAAAAAAAAAAAACTAAATCGTTCAAAATAAACCCAAAGTCATTTGTTTTAAATACTCCCTCCCATAAAAGAATTGGCTCTATAGTGCACACATGATCCTCCACGGGCTACTGAAACTATGAGAAACGGCACTAAATCTGAAAAGACCTTTGTTGAAAACTGAAACACAAATAGATGCCCCCCCCCCAAAAAAAACAACAAAAAAACATAAAATGGGGATTTTATACTCCTGTCTAAATGCATGTTTTGCCAAAGTAAAATGTATCAACTCATGTCCACACTGTGGATGGTAGTGAGCCAAAAATGAATACAACAACAGATGAACAGAGATGTTTGGAGCCCAGCGCGTGTAAATGTATCATCCAGTCAGCAGTCCATCCCTTTAAAACAATACTTTATGTGAACTTGACAACCACAGTACTGCATGTGTATAATGTACACATGTGCTTGTTCACATTGCAGAGTAGGGTAAAAACACTCACACATCCATTGTTTTTGATCAGCATTCTTCTATGCTAAAAGAAATAACAACTACTTTACAGCACCTACCTTTCAGCTTAACAACCCCAAAGCTCTCCTTTTACTCCAAAGCATCCTTCCTGGTGAAATGCTCAGATTTAATGATCTTTAATAATGTGGCTGTACACATAATTTTTTAGGGCTTTTAATAGACATATAAACAGATTTTAAAAAAAAAAACAAAGAAAATTCATAATTAGCCCACAGAAATGGTTTGATTTGTGATTTAATTAATATAATTTTTTCTGCACCAAACTATTAATCTCTAATAATAATAATAATAATAATAACAATAATCCTTTTTTCAACACTGGGAAAAAAGTCTGGGAATTTGAGTTGTACAATAAACTAAGGACACGTATTTCCACATAACATAAAACAAGCTTTGATGAGTTCTTCCATTGGAAAATGTGCATTTTGTGGCAAATTTGAGGATCAATTAAAAGTATCTTAATGTATGCTACATATGAAAGCTCCAAGTGCATCCAGAACCACAGACAACAAGGCGGCGTCTCTTCTTTTAGGACACAGTGGTGACAATTTAGAGAGGTCCAGCATGAAGCAGGGCCTGATGAGCTCATCGCTGCATAGCTTTGATGACCCACTCTGCTGTAGGGTTCACCTGGTAGAGGTCTTTCATATACGTCTCCCCATCTAGGCATCTCTCCTCTTTGACGAGGACAGGAAGAAGAGCAGACAGGAGAGAAAAATTAAAGACGTGGACAGCATGTACTGTCATGACTTAAAATGGATATTTATTAGCAGGGAAATGAATATAGTGTATGTTTTTAGTTTACACGTGTAGTTTTATGAGAGCAGAACTCACTGATGTTTCCGCCAATCTCATAGAGACACAACTCATCTGTTTTTACTGCCAACGAGCTGGAAGGACGAGAGAGATGAGAGACATGGCCAGAGGACATGTGGGCATGTGAGTGCTTCTCCATTTGCAGTGTTGTTAATATGCACAGTACCTGTCTTGGCTCAGGAAGCGTGTTAATACGTCACAAGCCTGCAAGTCTTCGGTAAGTTGAAGTGCCATAGAAATTTTACTGAACTGTGGTGCGTGGACTCGGATAATCCCCTGGGAGGTCTCCTGCTTGTTCACAAGGAGTCAGAGAAGAGAAACAGACCGTCAATTACATTTGATGTAAACACTTTAAAATAAAATCATCTACATAACACCCAGGTACTTCCATAAAACCTGGGACTAATGACAGCTTAAGAATGTGGACTTGAAAAGTTTTGGCTCCTCTGTTTAATAAACTACAGTCAAGGTTTAGGTTCACATCACTAAAGTTATTCATCCACTAAGAATCTGTCAAGAGGAACAAATCCATTTTAACACAAGGCTACACAAAAGAGAGAACGACCTAGAACCCCTTCGATTGCTGATTAACCAAACGCTTTTCAGACACCCGTGAGGAAAAAAGGCCAACAGCTACCCGGGAAGATTGTGAGCTGCACAACAGCTCCTGTATAAATGATGGCCATGATCTTCACTGTGATTTTATACAGTAACACTAGATGTCACTGTTTCTCAAACTGACTGAAAATACAGTAAAATCTGTAGCCATCATAGGCAGTCTGACTTGTGTGCTTTTTTCTAAATCTATCATACATCGTCCTTATGTAAAGAAACCCTTTGTCTGCTCTGACACCTTTACCAGTAGTTTATAGGTGGTCTTCTACTGATAAACAAGATGTGCAGTCCTGTCATTTCATTGTACTGTATTACATAATAGAGTATGTTTATAATTTATAGATTTCTAAAAGAATATTTTTTAAAAAGTATCTCAGTGAAGCCAGAAAATTAAAACTCTTACCTCAGGGATAGTTTTCTCAGACGGTCTTTCAATGGCTATCCTCTTCAGCAGCTTCCGTACAGCTCTCTCTTTTTGCTTCCTCTGACTTTCCATGTTTTGGTTCCTGACCTGATTCATAATGAACTTGGGGATCTGTATAAGACAGGCACATAACAGAGATATACTCCATTAAAAAAAATAATAATGGTGGTTAGTAAATAACTAAGTTTAACCATACACATATGACTCACATGCACATCTTTAATGCTAAGATTTTTTCAAGCAAGATTTTTTTTTTTCTTACAGTCCACAGGAGATTTTGATATCTGATCAGCAGACGGACAATATTGGCCGTGCTGGTTGCCATGGAGAACTCCTGCTGTTCTGTAACCTTGGACCGAAAGCCTTTAAACATGAAGATGTTGGGCGCCATGACGACAGAGACATTGTTCAGGGTCATTTTATTCTTGGCCTGATGGTCGATGACACGCTGGAAAAACTCCATCAGCGCCTGCAAACACAAATTTATTTCACTACAAAAATATTCACACGTCATAAAGGAATAATACTGTATAAGGAACAGAAATGTGATGACTCTGAAGCCGAATCTACCTTCAAAGTGTCTCGATTGGCTTCGGGTAGCAAAAGGACGAGCAGGTTCAAAGCCTGTAGCTGCTGCTTCTTTGTGGGAAGATCTGTGAATGCACACAAACATACAAAGCATGAGCGCGACACTTTGTCTCAGTATGTGTGTAGGAAGCATTTGTATTAAACAGGAAACATACTGTTAACAGCAATAAATGCATTGAGGTATTCCACGGTCAGTAGTGGATGGGGTAGCTCCCTGATAAACAGCTTCAAAAGGCTAGCAGCATCGTGCTGTTTCAACTGTTGCCATGGAAATGTCCCATCATAGAAGGAGGACTCAAGCTCCTGGCACAGCAACTGGAGTTGGAACAGACAGAGAGGCTTTATCACCTTCAAGTACAATCAATAATAACACTATTACTTTCACAATTCAAATAGAGAAAGAGGTGATGTCATGGGAAGGAAAAGCTCCGTTTTAAGCTGCGTTCACACTGGAAGCGACAGTGAACAACATCTGGTGAATTCAAGCGGCCAAACTTCTCTAAACTTCCAGGTGAGCGACTACCAATGAGAGCGCATGATACCAGTAACTAACATATGACCTAATAGTAAATACATCAGCGGGTTTCCAGAGCCTGGAATGTCTGCAAGTGCTCAGCTGTCAGCTTCAAAGTGATGTATGATGGGTGAAGCCTTTTCAGTGTGGACACTGGTTGGAATACAGTGGTTGGAATACAATTTTAAAAACCCACAAAAAACACAAAGCATATCATATCAGCATGATGCAGCCACTGTGAGGTTGTCCACTGATATTTGTGCCATCACTCTGAAGCCCTGATTTTATCATTTCAGCTGTCACCATGTTGTGTTTCTTGCAGCCACGACTTACAAACAGAGCCCATTTCAGTGAGTTAAGGCCTACTGTAACCCTATCAGTAATGACATTTTTAGTATTCATCCAGTTATTTAACTTAGGACTGTGTGGATGTTGGATACGGAATATATGCATTGGAAGTTGATGCTTGGTTTTATTATGACCCTGAGATTTTATATCGTCTTTGTGGGAGGGGGGGTCTCAGGTAAATACTTGAACTAACCTTGACTCTAGTGGCTACTCCAGGGATCCGAAGAAGGCCCTCTGTGTGTAATCCTTCCTCCTCGATATGACTGATAATCTTATGATGAGAGTAAGAAAAAAATGTCATTTAAAAACACCACAAAAACAAATCATATAAAGGCAACGAATTTAAGTTGAGTGTAAATTTGGAGATTTGGAAATATGCTTAAATACACACACACACACACACACACACACACACACACACACACACACACACACACACACACACACACACACACACACACACACACACACACACACACACACACACACACACACACACCAAACAAATTACTATTACAATATGTAAATGTCAACTGTTCATATCTGAATTTAACCGGCTGGTGCGCTTCACCTTCTGCAGTATCAATGGCACTTTGGTTCCAGGAAACCGTCTCTGGTCCTGATCCAATAAAGTGGTAAGAGGAACCCCAAACAATCCACTTTCTGCAAACACAAGCAAACAGTGAGTAAAACAAAAGCACAGCACCGCACACAAACCTTACCATCCTGTTTGTATGTGTGTAAATGAATTTATCTGCGTTATCTGAGTGTGTAATTTGTGTAATGGAAATTTCTATTTAGCCAGTGGGGTGTATGTGTGTGTGTACATATGTTTAACCTTTAGTCTTCACTTTCAGAGCCTTGGGTGCCTTGAGGTCTATCCCAGAAGTGTCAAACAGAGCAGTCATCTCCACAAGCACCAGTCTATGCACCTGACAGGACATTACACACAGACACAGATAAACACAATGATGATACTGAACAGTTACTGAATGTGGAGACAGCTCATCAAACACTTGTCTTGTAGGCATAGATACACAGATCACTGTGTTACATCATTTTACCTTTTTCATATCCAGAGGAGACAGGTCTCCTATTCGCGTCTGACCCGTTTTGTCTCGGAGCAGTTTAAAGTTCTAAGGAGGAAAAACAAAGCTAAATTAACTTCTGACTGTATTTACATTCAGTTTAGTGTAAAAGTTAATTAACTGCATTGTGATGGATACAGAAAAACCTTTATCAGACATTGTATGGTAAGTCGATTTGTTCTGTTATACCAGCGTCAGCCACCAGATGTCACTAAGGTTCAGCTCCAACACCATAGACAAATGCTTACTTTCTGCTAATTAACAATACTGTATATAGGGCAAAAATGCTTGTCATTTCCATCCGTGTATATAGATCAGACAAATTAACAAATTCCAACCAAACTGTAACTCAAAAACTAATTTTATTATAAGGGTTTGCAATCCAACACAGCAAAAAAAACAACCCTGTGCTGCTATATCCATCTTCTGCTCTTTCTGGTAATTTCTGACCTGCAGCAACAAACACGAGAGCAATTCAAATAGCTTTGCCCCGCTTGCCTGACAATGTAAATGATCAATGCATCCTCTCTTTGCTCTAAAGCACCAACACTGGCTATTGCACAAGCACAGACACGTTCAAACAGTAAAAAAATAAAGAAATGCCACTAAGGAAGTGAAAATGCACGTGACCTTTGTGTCCGTGTAAATTCTCAGGAATTCAGCTCACCGGTAGTTTGTCGTCAGGAGAGTTAAGGCTCGGGGTGACCTTTAACCTTTGGTGGTTGTCCCTGTAACTGAGCGCCTGTTCTGAAAATGCCACTTCGACGTTCAGCTCCGTCTCAGTTTCTGTTTAGAGACGCACACAATGAAGAAATAAAATATATGACCACACATGTAGGGTAGTACAGATATGTTTATGATAGCTAAGTGTAAGTGTACACAAAGAGACAACTGGATGTGTTTTATTGGAGTGTAAGAGTGCAGCGTATTAGTCACTGCAGCAGTCATTATAAACCTATTCTCTGCAGTTTTATCTTCTCTGTTGTGGAGAACTTTGACAGACTTTATGCTCAATATACAATCACATATAGTACAGTGAACATTACAAAAAAATCTGCTTTTAGTAGCACCACGTAGATTAAAAAAAAGGGGGAAAAAAAGGTACGACTGTACTCTGTTACTTCCTCTTGAATGTTCTCATATCCCATAGTGACTCGTGTTAGTTTCCAAATGTGTGTGTGAGTTGCTAGGCAGAATTTCTTCTTTTTTGGGGGTCTCAGTTTGTTATTTATGACACTGACTCATGTCTGCATCAGCATGCTGCACATACCGGGTGAAGAGGCACCTTTCTGTCCATTCTCACTTCCCTCTTTGGGTTTGTGAGGCTCCTCATCCTGCTACATTCAGCACAACGCACGCACGCACGCGCGCGCGCACGCACGCGCGCGCACACACACACACACACACACACACACACACACACACACACACACACACACACACATATAAGTGAACAACACAGCAGTCAACAAGTTTAACAAGTCACAAATTTATAGAAAGCCCTGTTATACATTATCTTTTCTGTTAACTAGTGGACAAAGTCTGTGTGCGAGTGTGCATGAAAAATATATGAGAGGCTCAAACTGTTCAAACAGTTTGGACTAACAGCTCATTTAATTAAATGTTTTATTTATTAAATGTATTTCTGATTAGAATTCTGAATTCCTGCATTTCATTTTTTTATGTTTTAATTTAGCAAGGGATAACTTCAGTCAACTCGCTAACACGCGCTGAATTTGCAGCAATGTCATAACATTTTTTATTTGTTTAGGGAACTGGCAAGTGAATACTGCCAGACCACTACTGAAGTGAAACACAAATTTGTGACCACTTCCTTTGTGGTACGTGAAATAACAGAACACTGAATATGTTTATTTTCATGGACATCCAGTTAATTTTAACTGGAAGGGAAACCCTCAAATGTCATTGTCAGTGCCCTTTTGGTTTTTTCAAAGGGCCCTGACAATGCTTAGGGGATCTACACCAAGCACCGCAGCATGACTGAGGCATAGGTCTACGCAAATCGGTCAAAATTCTGCAACCCTTGTATGTCTCTCTTTGCAACTAAAAATGGTCATCAACAACTCTAAAGTATGACCTCAATTGAAACTTGCAAAACAAATTCGCTATGAGTGCACTTTGCGCTTATGGTTATTATGCATGCCGTTTTCTGATCGGTTCTTTATACTTGAATTTGTTGTTTAGGTTGTAAAGTTGACAGCATTAATCTCTCCTTGTCTTCTCTGTTGTTGCTAACTTTTAAGGAAACAGTAAAAAGAGTTTGCTTCCACCCCGTTGTTCATCCAGTTTATCTGCTTTGGCGCGACCCCGGTGTATGGTATAACAATCCAAATGTTGAATGCTACATTGAACACTTCATATCCTCCTTTGAGCTGTGTAGCAGAAAGATTTAGACCACTAAACAATTTCCCACTAGCAGGACTGAAAATAAGTTACCAGCAATGATAGTGATGCTAACGCTAGCTAGCATCACTTGCTTAGCCTGATTTAAGACTGAGCTACCCTGTTAAAACTCACAAATTACACTAGTAAGAATGCAGTGTGCTTAGTGTACCACATGGAGGGTGTACTAGCAGAAGTATCTAAATCTAGTAAAACCACATCTTGTTATCCACACTATATTTCTTGTGCATACATAAAAATAAGTGTGCAGCCTAAAGGTGGATCATCACTGTCCAGATGGCAGCAAGGTGTGGTTGGGTGTTGTCTTTTGTTTTGGGCTCTATCCAAACACCTCATTTCACCCATATCGCTGATGCTCGGGTGCCAGTGATGATCTGAGTTTCAATTACTCACTTCAGAGCTTTCTGGTCTTGGGCTGTGCAGATGCCACACCACCTTGTGATGTTTCCTCTTGAGATACTCTCTATATCAAAGGCTCCAGGAGCCGTGTTTGTTTCTGCCTTGGACCAATTCCTTTGTGTCATTTTCCCTTGATAACCCTCCCCCCTGCTTTCCTCTCCATTCTCTATTGTCTTTGACCAATTAACGATACAAATGCAAACAAAATTATTTAATGAGAAAGAATCATATATACTATTATTTACTGCTGCTCTGCACAAGCTAGCAAAAACTTTACTATCTTTTACTGGGCTAAGCTAACCTAACCATTGCTCTAGTTTTGTGCTTTAGAAAGCACTAGCATCTCACTAAGGTTTCATCGACTGCAAAACACTGGGCCAATTACACTCACCAGGCACTTTACTAGGAACAAGCTGCTAGTGCCGTTTAGCTTCAGAAATGCTTTAACTCTTTGTGGCACAGATGCAACAAGATGTTGGAACAATTCTTCAAAGATTTCGTCCACACTGACATGATAGCATCACACGGTTGGTGCAGATTTGCTGATTTATAATGAGTCTATAATCTCCACTTCAATCACGTCCCCCAAAGGTGCTTGTTAAATTGAGATCTGTTGACTGTGGAGGCAATTTGGGTATAATGAACTCATTCTCATTCTGTTTAATAAATCAGTTAGAGATGATTTGAGCTTTGTGACATGGCGTGTTACTCTGCAATTAGCAGTCATCAGGTTTTCCAGGAAAATCCCAGGAGATCAGCAGTTTCTGACATACTCAGACCAGCACGCCTGCCTCCAATAATCGTGCAGCATTCACAGTCACTAAAATCACCTTTCTTCCCCATTTTGATGCTCATTTTGAACTTCAGCAGGTCGTCTTGAGCATGTTTACATATCTAAATGCATTGAGTCACTGCCATGTGATTGGCTGATTAGATATCTGCGTTAATGAGCAGTTAAAAAGGTGTATCTTACAATGTGGCTGGTGAGCTGGCAGTTTGCTTAAAACAAAGTGTTTATCTCCTAACCTTATCAGGGGGTCGGAATATATCTCGAACATCAGGAAATTGTTGCCGGTTACGTCGCCTTAAGGTCTGCTGCACTGATGCCACGCGACGTTCTACAGCTGCCGCCTGAGTCCTGGTGAGCGTGGAAAGGAAAACTGCACTGTCTTCTTCCTGTCAATAAATACAATAAGATCAGACACAAACTTTAATCTTGTTGTTGTTTTCACACAATAATGTTTTACATTAGTCCATCTTTTTTCTCACCTACATTTCTATGTAGGTGAGAAAAAAGAAGGCTTTAAACGTGACAAAGAGTAAATGCTCAAGATCTGACCTGAAAATATACAACTGATTAACTGTACCTGGATTTGTTCTTATTAATTCAATAAAAAACAGTCACCTGATCCTGATCCACTGCGAATGAATGATCAACAAGCCGTGCTAGACCTGCTTCTGCAAGCCACGCCTCCTCCTGCTCACCCTCTGAAAGAGACAAACAGAACGGGCAATACTGAGATGGCACGGCATTACTTAAACAAATCTACAGGTGCAGGAAAGGGAAAGGAGTGACCACATACAGAAATGGCCGTGCATATTCTAACAGGAAGAGCGTGTTTACTCTAGAAAACAATAGTCTTCACACACTAAAGGCTAAATATGACTGAAGAAATGCATATGAAGTGCATTCCTACTGTGCAAGGCAACACAGAGCCAGTATCCACAAGTCTGAGCTGGCCCAGCAGTGGTGTGTGATAAACAGCTGGTACTTACGTCCCACATGAAACTACTTCAAAATGAGACACTTAATGTGTCTCCAAACTGTTTAAACAGAGATGTGAATGATGGCAAACAGACAGAAAATGAGTATAAACATCAGGGTCTGAGATGAGATGAATGAAAAGACTGAGCTTTCAGTGAGGAATTCCTTTTCCAGTGTAGGATCGGACTTTTACAGTAGATTCTGAATTTGTTTGCGTCTGGAACAACGCAAAAGTCCAAATAAGTCTGCGATCTAAATATCACCTTTAGGGTGTATCTCACCTTCAGGAATTTTCTGCGGTTCCTCGTCTTGAACTTCTCCTTCTCCCCTCTCTCCTGCGCCGCCCGAGGATGAAATATTCTCCACCTCCTTCCAATAGTCGTCCATCTGCAGCTCGTCCAAAGAGTCCTTCAAAACGAGCAGACGTGCAAAAAATGAGGTTTTAAGCTCGCAGTTTCGGCTTCGCTGCCCTGTTTCAGCGATTAATAATTCATTTCAACGATCTTCCAGATATGATCCACAGAGATAATGAAGTAGACAGGTCTCTCAACTGGTCTCAACAAGTCTAGATGGTGGCAGCAACTGGCTGCGCCAACTGTCTGCTCTCATATAACACACATACCAAACACACACACACACACACACACACACACACACACACACACACACACACACACACACACACACAGTTTTCATAAAGTATATAAGAATTTAAGCAAACCCAAGAGTTTGACCGCTGTGTCGCTCCCAGCGCAACTAAGAGAGGGTCAAAATACTGTACATCCTACCAGAGAGCCATAAAATACAAAAAAATATCCTATACAGCAGAACAGTGTTGGAATAAATGAAGTATTTACCCCAACAGAGTGAAAGTGAACAAAATCTGCTGGTGTGCTACCATTTCTCATCATATCATTCGCAGCCTACCTGAGAGTTGCAGCGCTGACATGCGGGCGATGGTCTGGACCTGGAATTGTGGCTGTGCCTGGGGCTGTGGCTGGAGCCAGTCTTGGGGCTGGATCCAAGCTTGGGGCTGGAGGAATGCTGGATTGCAGAATTTTGATTGGGGAGTGATAATGGCTCTGTGCTGCTGGTTTCTGTGCCGCCGGTGGTAGAAGAAGCAGAAGTGGCATATCTGTCTCCTTGTTGTCCATTCTGGCTGTGTTGCAGGGTGTACTGGCCTGTTTTGCGGCTGGAGACACATACAGACAAGGACAGGGAGAGGTACGTGAAACAGGTACATTATGGGCCAAAGTTATAAATTGAGTCACTGGAGTTCATACAGTTAGCTGGATATAGCTGCGTTTTGCTTATTTTGAAATGTGTACCTCTGAAACATTAGTGTCTGTGATGCAGAGTAGCAAAAGAAGATCCTAATAAACTAAACAAATAACATGGCAAGCCAGCAAAATGTATCATCTTCCTATCATAGTGGTCATGATGTATAAGAACTAGGTTTCTCCTGTAGCTGTGTACTTTGGACTGTGAGAGGATGCCTTCTACCAGCACCTGTTGGAAACATGCTCTGAAAGTACACAGGCCATGCCAGCATTTGCTTGGAATAAAAATAGCACATCTCCCAGACTTGGACTTTCCTTTGCTGTACAAACACATCAAACAAAGTTTATCATAAGGAATGTTAGTGTTGCTTAGCCTAGGCTAGTTAATACGGTGTAAATGGATAATACTTGCTAGGAATATCCTACTGATATATCGAGTACTTTACTCTAGATGTAAAGTTTATCTGACCATATCTTTTCATGTAACGATACTGTGTGTTATTACATCTTCCTGCTCCCATAATGTATGTCTACTCCTCGTCTCTGTGCACTCTCTGTTTCTCCTAACCCCTCAAGCCTCTCTCTCTTATCCTGGTTCTGCTTGAGGTCTCTTCCTCTTAAAAAGGAGTTTTTCCTTCCCATTGTCACCAAGTGCTTGCCCTTAGAGGGTTGTCTGATTGTGAATTTTGTGGGGTCTTTACTTTATGATATAAAGCACCTTGAGGAGTCTGTTGCTGAGGATTGGTGTTGTAAACAATCTGATGACATCACAATAGATCAGTGCAGACAGCTCAGACGTAGACTGACATCAAAACGGGGAAAAATAATATAACTGTGATACTGGTCAGCAAACAATTTTCTAATTCACTACAGTAAATTAACATATCCAGGAATGTTTACTATGAACTTCTTTAGATTTGACCACAACATTAGCAACTAAAATACACTTGCAGCCAATAAATGCCATGTAAAATATGAGTTTTCTGATAATACAGGCCTCGTTCATGTCAGTGAACTAGGCCTGAACAAGCTAATCTGAACAAGAAAGATGAGTTACTGTTTATTCCTCTTTTTCCTGGTACACACAGGTATCACAGGCACAGGTGTCCCTCCAGTAAAAGGTAGAATCAAACCCAAACCAGCGAGTGCCAATCATCACCTGCTGATATCAGAAAATATTTGTCTTTTTCACTGTTTTTCCTTGGACTGCAGTCTGTGTTTCAGCTCACACCACACTGACAGAAGGCCTCTTGTAACATGTGCATTTTTCTTTTCACTAAAACTGAACATTAACAATACAGAAACATTTCATGTTTATGTTATATTTTGTGCTGATTTTTAAGGTTGAATGCATAATTTCTAATTTATTTACTCTGCTTGTGCCCACTAATAAAGACACTGTTAGTTTTCACACCTGCTGTACTGCAGTTAGTAGCACCTCTGTTACTATATACTGTGTAATTACAACATCTGGGAGAAGAATAAGGTGAAAAAATGTTAAAAGCCTATTAACCAGCTTATTGAAATGTCCCAGAGCATCTGCATGGGTTCTAAACTGTGCCAACAACAGCAGCAAAGCTTTCTTTAATTATAAGATTGATTAAACATGACAACGTTCGTCTCTCTTTCCTTCAAGCAGTAAGTGTTATATTGAGCGAGCCACTACATTTGAAGCTCCTTAAGGGTCTTTGGTTTCGGTGTCACACATCAATCAAGCTGAAGTGCTGCTTTCAACAGCCTTGTCATTCATCCATCTTTTTACAAATTATCAGTGTCATCTCATTTTTCCAAAAATATAGAGCTGTACAAGTTTAAAGCATCGCCACGCCAATCAAAACTGATTGGAACAGGCCACTCAATTAAAAAACTACAAGTATGGTTTCTGAGTCCAAACACAGTTCCTCCCATTTCTATTAAAGGGTGCTGTCACATGGATAATTAGCCAATATAGGCCTAATGTTTAAAATATATGCCCTCAAATAACCAAACAATGACCTAAAAGGTGTTTTGTAAAAGATAACTTGTTTGGTCGGTATACACTGTTTTCAAAGCATTCAGCCACTAATAAATGGGAGCAATTCGTTTTAAAAGAATGTCAATACAATAAAACGCAAAAAAAAAATAAAGCCATATAACTATGATTTAAGTTTATTTTATATTAGAATGATATAAAATCACAATAGCTTCACTTTTACATACACGAAAGCCAACGAAAAGAAGCAGGCAGAACTTGTAAAGTTGCCCTTTGTGCAAACAAATGATTTACTTTCAGGTAATGAAGATAAGCGGAAACCACACAAAAATGCAAACACGTGCAAATGTACCAACACACGTACATGAACTCTGCACATATTCACACACTCATATACACAGGTGCTCAAAAGCAAAAGAGAAAATAAGCACTGATGACTTTTAACTGAAATAATTGGTTATTTCCATACAAATCTCCAGTAAAACGGAGGACGTGAAAATCAGATTTCTGACAGAGCAACACTGAGCTGATGGTCTCTATTAATTAATTTGGAATTATCAACCGAGTATTACCCCGAGGGTTCGTGCTGAGCTAAGGTCACATACCACAGCAGACTTCCTGCAACACAGAGTACACGGAGCCATAAAATCACAAGGATTTAGCTGGAAGTTCTGTGCGATAACACCGATTTCTCTTTATACTTCCTCTGCGGTTTAAATTTTAAAAAATAATAATAAAAATATTTTCCCAGTTCATGTCTATGTTGACTTTATAAGTCCAGGAGGTGAGATGCTTTTCATTTGACATCAGTGTTTTCTGATGTACCTCAGAAAATGGGTTTACCCTGAAAGCAGGCAGCTCTATGAGCTCACCACATGAGTTAATCGTTTACATACATTTATTCAGAGCTTCAGCATAAGCAGTTTGACTAACTCATAAATCAGAGACGAGCAAACAAACACACACACCAAAACACGCACATTAGTTTATCAGTGTTCAAATTTGTAAAAAGGTGTAAAGCAGCATTTGTTTTTCCTTTACAGTACATTGGATTTACATTAGAAAACATGCTTGAGACAAACATATGATTTTGTGTCGCCGGTGTCTAGCGAGTAGCTAATTCTAGCAGTGATAATAATATCCACTAGTTGGTTTGCTGAAGACTAAAAAGTAGAAACAAGTACTGAATTAGTTATATGTAGTACGATTTAAAATTCTGGAGACCTGTGGGAAACTGACTGCCAGAGTCAGGGGTCAGTGTCTTAAACGTGATTGTTTAATAGCATTGTGACTAAAAGTGGACGACAAACAGAAACCAGAGACCTGTACCAAAAGTCTCATTACCAACAGACTACACATTCCTAACTTGTTTACTGTATATCTTCGATTAGTAGCCCTGGTGTTTATTCAAAAATTATTCGACCAGCCCGGCGTTTAAAAGAGAACGGCGGTTGTTGGAGAACGGCTCTCATTCCCTTCTCAGACAGAATTGTCACAGAAGTGAGAGGGAAAGAGGACCCAGGCGCGGTTTTTAGACTGAGGTGAAAAGACGTAAAAGTGAAAGTAAAAGTGCGTTTACTTACAGTGCTCCAAAACGTATTCCAACAGTTCAGATGATGGCTGATTGGAAACAGCTGGCCGAGTGATGGGTTTTTTTTGGGGGGGGGTTTTGAGCGAGGTTCCAGTCACACTCCATACCAGTTGGTGGCGGTAATGCACCATTCAGTTGTTTGCCAACCGCCAATAAAAATTTTTTTAAAAAAGAAGAAGACGACAGCGCAGAGGGACTTCCGGGTCGAAGGTCACCCGGTTACTATTGCAGACCGGCGTCTATTTGTCGTGACATGTTTTTAAATCTGCGTTTATTAGAAACAGGCGTCAATAAGAGACAGGCCATTATTAGAAGATATACGGTATAAGGATTTTATGATCCCGGTCACTTTTCCATCAACCCCAGCTGTACTTTGCATTTATTAATCTCTGTGACTTCCCAGTTTCACAGGGTTTCAGAATAAACTGGTTCCTCTGGAGCTACCAGTTTTCTTTTAAACACTTTTGTGTTGGTTTGAAACACTTGATTGAGAAGTTAGAAATCTACCACAACAAATCTTAGTTCCTGTGGAAATGTGGAAAACGTCATGTCTGCTGAACATTAGCAAGGTTAAAATGACACTGTGAGGAGCTTGCCAAGCTGGTTATCATTTAGGCACGTCGCCTGCATTTTAACACATTTATCTGACACTTAAACTCAGGATCTGACAAAAAAGAGGTTCAGGTCTTCAGCGACACTCCTGCCATGTTTTCCATTTCAATACAATCATGCCATTCATGGAAATGTATTTACGACCTTGTTAAAAATTAACCTAAGACTGTTGATCACTGTGTAACAATCAGGTTAAACCCAAAGTTCAGGTCTGCCTCCTGTTTGTGTCTACCTACAGTGTTAAAGTCAAGGTCACAAAGCACACACTAAATTAATGCAAACATATTTGTTTAAGGCTTTGCATACAACATCACTTTGCTTTCTTAAACGCACGCACACACACAGACGCACACACACTTCGAGAGGCTCAGCAGGCTGCCCTTGCGAGCAAAACAGACACATTCTCACTTTGGCACATGTACAGTACATATACATATTATCTTTGACGTATATAGAGCGCTGCAGTGGTGTGTGTAATTGTTCTCTGTACCTTTTTCCACACACCTTTTATCAGCTGCTTAAAGCTGCCGACAAAGAGCTGCGCGAGGCTGAAAACAGCCTATAAAAATCAATCCCATGCTGCGAGCTGCAAACAGGAATGAAAGGAAACGGTGGCACACACAAAGAGCCAGTTCAGCACACATGAGGTGAACATGAGTCAAGATCTGAGGAAGCAAATTTCTCACATGACCAGCGTCTTTATGAACTATCACTCCAGTGGCACAAAACATGATTTAGTAGAGTAAATGTAGCTTTAAATGAATCAAAGCAGATGTTATTTTTCACAATTTCTTACAATTCCATCTGATTTATTCAAGAAGTAACAGCTATTATGTTGAAGACATATAATCATATTAAATATGGAGTAAGTTACAGGCTCGGCCACCTGCAGCATTAAAATGGAGCTAATATTTTAAAGCATTTGTAAAACAAGCATCTACTCTTACTATAAAACACCAAATCTCTACATGTTTGCCCTCCAACTCTTTCCTATACAATCACAAGTTCAGTGACCAAACTTGGCACATGAGTACATCTTAGGTCATCACCACATTGCCTAGCAACCACTTACCAATAAGCTAAAATGATCCTTTTTTTTTTTTTTTTTACAAAAAAAAAAATTTTTTTTTTTTAATTTTTATTTAAATTTTA
>VURO01020225.1:6406-18417 GCA_015108175.1 Pelvicachromis taeniatus
TGTGTGTTTAAAATTTTTTTTTTTTTTTTTTTAAAAGGGGGGTGTTTCCCCCCCCCCCCCCCCCCCATTTGAATGATAAAGTTTTTCACTTCTGCTTAAATAACACTGACTGATTACCGTTAAAGGAAAATCTGTTTAGAGGTTTGCAAAACACAACAAAACTGTGCAAAAGTCTTGAGTCACTCATCATTTATTTCACTTTTACAACAAAAATGTGATTTAGGTTCAGCAATTTATTGAGACATGCGTACATCGATATAGATACAGTGTATAAGGCAGAAAACAGTGCACGTACGGTGAACCCTGGGGAAGCTAATCTGTGTTCCATTGTGTGTTTTTCTCTCCAGTTATGTTTTTACTGCACTGTCAGCACATTTCATTATTGTGTTGATAAATCAAGCTGCTGCCAATTAGATGTTTTCCAGTGGTGGATCAAATTTGATAATACTTTGTTACATTTAGAACAATTCCACCAATCTTGACAGTCTGAAGTGCAGCCCCCACCCATGACAGAGCCTCCACCGTGCTTTATGGCTGTAGACACTCACTGTTGTACTTCATACAGGACTAGGCCATGAATAATAAAGTGATAATCACACATAAATCTTGTAAACCCTGCAATAAAATGTGCATTTCTCTGAAATTTAAATTGTGTGACCTAAATGTCTTTTTTTTTTTTTAAATTTGAGAGCACTGAAGACAGAATCTGGTGTTAACGTTCCATTTAATGCCTCAATCTGGACTATATTGCTTTAGTTGATGAACATTCAAGGCTGAATTGATTTGCTACACTTCTGACCTGTTGAAAGCCAGCAGCCCTGAAGAGGTCACATGACTGGGTTGGTTAGTGTGGGGCTGGCTTTGAGATTCAAGTTTCTGACAGGCGGGAACGTGATGCAACGTGAGTTTCAGGGTGATCTGGGTCACATAAAGAGCAAATGTGCAGCAAATGTGTATCAAAAAGAGAGAGAGAATGTGTGTGTGTGTGTGTGTGTGTGTGTGTGTGTGTGTGTGTGTGTGTGTGTGTGTGTGTGTGTGTGGGCCATCTGTCCTGACAAGATTACTGGAGTCAGACAAGACAAGAAGTCTGACTGGACCAGATTAGAGTAGGAATATAGGGCAGGAGGAAAAGAATGAGGGACAGAAACAGAAGAGGACGAGGAGAAAGATGCAGAACATGACAGAAAACAGCAGAAAGAGCAATAAAATCACAGAGGAAATACAGAAAGAGGCAATTACGTATTTTCAGTGGAAATACACAAAGTATGCTGTTCTCTTTTTGAGTGACAAAGATGTCAAAATGAGTCAAAAACACGATTTTAGGGAAAACATGAGAATTTTCCTCCGCATGTCTGATGTGTCATATACACAAACCAATGAATGTAAAACACGTCTTGAATTCACAATGTCCTGTGTGTGTGTGTGCTCATATATGTTTATCATGCAGGTAGTATCGAATGTTGACTGCACCCAGGAGATGAACGCTTCGACAGAAAGCTGATTGCATCACCATGGCAACTGGGTCCTATTTTCTCTCTCCCTTATCCCTTGTCTATGTCACTTTGAGTGGCGGTCGGTTCGATATGAGTATCACCCTCACATGC
The DNA here is from genome assembly GCA_015108175.1 of Pelvicachromis taeniatus. Lineage (NCBI taxonomy): Eukaryota > Metazoa > Chordata > Actinopteri > Cichliformes > Cichlidae > Pelvicachromis > Pelvicachromis taeniatus. The sequence goes on from VURO01020225.1 coordinate 8,011, forward strand.
ATAAACATGCTGATTTATGACTCTTTCTCGTCTCTGTCTTTATCTCTCTCTATCTCTCTCTAACACACACGCACACACACACACACACACACACACACACATTCCCATACATATAAAGATTAGACCTTAGACTGTGTGTGTGTGTGCGTGTTTGTGTCTCAGACACAAAACAATCATGAAGTAAAAATTAATTCTTACATAATGCCCATTTCACTCTTTGCTCACGCTTTGGTCCTCCATCCACTCATCCATTCACATTTCATTCAGATCACAACTCTCCCACTGATTGCTGCCATCCAGGCCACTGAAACACACATATAAACACATATGCACATAGCAATAAAATACACATACATATATATAGTCACGGCCATTCATCCACTCTTTTCTCCCAAGACGAGTGACAGGCTGGCGAAGAGTTCCCCAAGCTGTTGCCTTGGCAACCCTGAGGAATATTTCTTGGTGGCCATGACAACCAATGATGCACATCCGGTGTAGTCGGCGGGTTTTTATTTAGACGCCTAGCAGGGCGGCTGTTTTGTGTGTTTCAGCATTTGCGTGTTTATAGATTTGCGCGTTCATGTAAATACCGTGTGCTGTATGTGTATATTTGCAATTGCATGCAACAGCTGTCACAGTGTAGGCCTGCATATGACTGTATGTGCCTAATGTGTTTATGTTTTACGCAGGGGAGTTTATAACTGTAAGTAGGGAAAGTGGTTTTGAGCCCGTATAATGTGGGACAGAAATCAGTTGGTTGCGGCCTGAACTAAATAACTTTACACACAACAGAAATTACTTTAATTACACAACTTCAAACTTTATCGACAAATATAAACAATGGAAATTTGAAAAACACGCTTCTCAATGTCACAAAGTCATGCTGTGATAGTGACATAATTACATACCAGGTTTTATTGTCACACTTTGGTGGCCTCAAAACTGAACCAAGCTGCCAAATATAAACGACTCTAGATGGAAATAACAGTATTGTTTTAAATATAATTGTCATGATTTCTGTATCGAGATGTTATTTGAATTAATTAATTAATTAATTAATTTTTCAGTGTCCATTTTCCAATTGGGACCACTGGTTATGAACAGTGATGGAACAAATGAGTATTGGGACATCTAGAAGAAATCTCAGGCGATGTTAAGGGGGTCAGGGGGAAATGTTTCTCAGATTTGACTGATTATATGGAGTGACCCAACACTAATAACTGTTGTAACCCAGGTCTTATATTCAGTGAGGACTCGTGACTCTGCTAAAACATGCTGATTTACAGCAACAAGTATTCCCTTAATGGCTTCCAAATCATTCACCAATTTTCTTCTACTTATCCTTATCAGTGTTGTGAGTGGGGCTGGAGCCCATCCCAGGTTTGGATTGGAGGGTAAGCCCCCCAGGTAAGGCGGGGCTTACACTGGACGGGTCGCCAGCCTATCGCAGGGCAGGGCTAGCTCAAAGAAACAGACAGGTACTCAAGCGCACATTCACATCTATAATGAATTCAGAATTCAGTTAAATTAACCCATACATGTCTTTAGATAGCGGGAGGAAGTCGGACTACCTGGAGAGAACCCAGGCAAACACTTGGAGAACTAAAACTAACTCCACACATAAAGGACTCTTCGAATTTGGACAGCCTTCGTTGCATCGCCATGATGTGATTGCCTACAAATGCGGCCTTTGAAGCATGCTACCCCTGAATTCGGACACAGCAATTGATATGACTATAGTTGTTCATGGGCCGCTGTGAGTCTTGCCATGTTTGGTCATTGCCCCGCCTCTGGGCGTGTCCTCTGCAGTTCTCCTGACAGCCACACCTGTTCACGATCTCAGGCAATCAGCCAGTGTGTACTTAAGGCCAGCGTTGTCAACTGTCCTTTGCCAGTTTGTCTGCTAACCTCTGGTAGTATGGGCCTCCGCTGTTGCTCATGTTTGGTTATCCTAGTGTAATCTTACCTACGTTTCTCCTTTAGTTCCTCATCGTACCTTTGGATCTGTCAAACTCATCTCTTGCAGTTGTATTCTTCCTCATCAGAACGCTGGACCTCATGCTCACTAGCTGTTGGCACTGGTTCGCCATTCACCTCCTGCCTGTCCCTCTACCCACACTGTCTCAGACTGACAAGCGCTTTCAGGATTTGGACTCTCGGCTCGCCCAACACTGCACCGGTCACTCACCCGGCCTCCAGCAGCTACCCTCTCATGCTGGTTCCTTCTCGTCTGTCAAGTAAGGCATATCTGCTCAGACTGTTAAGATTCACTCCAGTCACCAGCTCATAGTGCATCTCTTAATACTCATCTATACACATGTGGAAATGGAAATTGATAAACTATTCACTGAAAGAGTTTTTGAAAACAAATTTCTGGGTCTAATTTTTGACCAAAAGCTCTGTTGGAAACCCCATATCAAACACTTGCATAATAAGGCCAAAACCAAAGGGCTTTAAAAAAAAAAAAAAAAAGAGGTACATCATGAACAATAAAACATTGCACATTCTGTACAGCACACTGTTACTGCCATATTTAGATTATATTGTTGAAATCTGGGGTAACACAAGAGTTCTCTACAAAAAATATGCACAGTTCAATAAGGAGCAATAAGGATAATACATAATGTCTGGAACTGTGAACACAAAAAGTTGTTTAAAATCACAAGTTATGGAATTCATGGATTTTATACATTTTTAAACTGTATAGGTTTGTTCAAAGCATGTGTCCAAGTAATATTCAAAATTAATTTAGCAATAAAGAGGGAAAAATATAGAGAAAAATGCAACTTAAAGCAGCCATGTGTTCGCAGCACTCTTAAAAGCATGTCCATATACATGTGTGGAGTGACTCTGTGGAATGACCAGAAGAAGAAATAATAAGAAAGAAAAGAAAGAATAGAAGAAATAATAAATATAAGCAGTACATACACTGCCTGGCCAAAAAAAAAGTCGCCACCTGGATTTAACTAAGCAAAGAGGTACGAGCCTCCTATTGGACAATTACTACATGGGCGATCATCTTTTAGCTGGCAACAAGTTATTTAACCCCAACTGGTGCCATGAGTTGCTTCTCATGTCATAAACAACCATGTCGAAAGACAGTCGTGGAAAAGATGTTAGTGTGTTTGAGAAGAGTCAAATCATTGGCATGCATAAAGCAGAGAAAATATCTAAGGAGATTGCAGAAACTACTAAAATTGGGTTAAGAACTGTCCAGCGCATTATTATAAAGTGGAAGGATAGTGGGGACCCATCGTCTTTGAGGAAGAAAATCCTGAATGATCGTGATCGGCGATCACTCAAACATTTGGTAAAATGTTCAAATGGAAGAAAAACAACAGTAGAACTCAGGGCTTTAATAGTGAAAGTCAGAGCATTTCCACACGCACAATGCGAAGGGGACTCAAGGGATTGGGACTGAACAGATGTGTAGCTGTAAGAAAACCACTAATCAGTGAGGCAAACTGGAAAAGGGGCTTCAATTTGCTAGGAAGCATAAAGATTGGACTCTGGAGCAATGGAAGAAGGTCATGTGGTCTGATGAGTCCAGATTTACCCTGTTTCAGAGTGATGGGCCCATCAGGGTAAGAAGAGAGGCAGATGAAGTGATGCACCCATCATGTCTAGTGCCTAATGTACAAGCCTGTGGGGACAGTGCTATCTATATATATATACATGCACATATATACGCACACACACACATACACACACACACACACACATATCCATATACCGTAATGTCCGGACTATAAGCCGCTACTTTTTGCACAAGCTTTGAACCCTGCGGCTTATTGTCCGGTGCGGCTTTTTCGTGATTTTCTTGACATCATAAGAGGATTTGTTTTGGTTTGTTCCGCCATTTTGCCTGGCGGAAAGGCATGTGATCAGACACAGAAAAGAGTGATATGTTGGTCACATGTCCGTCCGCCAACCAAAGTAGTGCCGTACGAATTAGCGCAAAAAAGAGACTAGATTAGCAAGCTGGCTCTCGCTGGCCCTGTAGCATGTCTCCAAGGTGAACAGCCTCTGGCATGTTAGAACAAGGCAGCTAAGGGAAGTCAGCATGTCAGATCCATAACTTCGGGATAAAGATTGGCTCTAAGGGCTGGGTCGGTCGGGCTGGGGTGCATGGCCCGCCTCGCGGGGCTCGCACCGAGGCTGGGGGAGCAGTCGCTCCGTCGCCCTCCCCTCTCCACCGACAGAAGCGCGGTGTTAAAGAAAGAATAGTTAAACATTAAAACACCTGCGGCTTTTAGTCCGGTGCGGCTAATGTATGAACATGTAAAATTTTTTCATAATTTCAAGTTGTGCGGCTAATATTCAGGTGCGCTTTGTAGTCCGGAAAATACGGTATATATTATTTATTTTTTAAATTATCTTTTATATTTCCAGAAAGAAGGAAAGAAAAGAAAGAAATACATTTCAGACCCTGTGCTTTCTCACCTTTACTTTTTTAACACAAGAACCTGTTTTTCTACTTAAGCAACACATGTATGAGCTAACTATACAGTAGAAGTTCAGTTAAACCACAACAGAATCTTCAATGAATGTATTGTTGTGAAATGTCTGTGAAATGCCTTGTATTTTCGGAGAAGTCTTTTAGTACAGTTTACGCATAAAATAAAGAACTTTGTTTCTTTTCTTGTTATCCTCTTCAGAAAACATAATGAAAATTTCCAGAAGTATCCATAGGGCAGGGTTTTGTGCACAACATTTTCATTGCTATGCAGATGATACCTAATTATATATATTTATCTATGAAAACTGAAAAACGGGCATACCTTAAATCCAAAAGGCTAGATGTCTTATAATTTCCCCATCTATATTCAGACAAAGCAAAAATAATGCTTGGATTTTATAGAGCCTGCACTGTAGCTGGTTTATTACAGTCTTTGTTCAACTAGAATCTCACCAGAAACATTATAAAAGTGAATCATGGCATTGTCACCAAAACCTAATGGGATGACCTCACCAAACAAAGCCATCGTTGCTTTAAAATCCAACACTAAATAACTACTGCAAAATGCTTACATGACATGAGAACATACACATTTCTCATGACTGTCACTGAGGTCAAAAGCATGTTTACAAATGCTCTAATACGATGCGGCCAGTAAAAGTTCTCTATGTGCAAAAATCCATGCAGGTTATTACTGATGTAAGCGGCGGTAATAGTAAGTGCACCTCTATGGGGAAAAGTCTAATCATCACATCTATAGTGTATTAGTAATAATGCTTCAGGGTACACAGACCATTTCAGACACCGTGTGTGTGTGTGTGTGTACCACATGTCGTATCTAGAGGGCTTGTCAGTACATGTATTTCTTAATGATAAGCTACAGACAGTGTTGGCTGCAAGCAAAGGTGAAGAGACAGGTCCCGAGGAGGAGATTGAACTCCCTTCTTTTCTGTGATCACCGTTTCCTCCCATCTCTTTTTTTTCTCTCTCTCAAGCTTACGCACACACAGACACTCCCCCTACACTCACGACCCTGCTGTGTGTGACGCTGAGAGTTCCTGACAGCCATATAAATAATCTATAGGTTCAGAATCACACTGTCATGCACGTTCTCACTGAAATCTCCTTTAAGCGACTTTACATCAAGTGTCGAGCTCAAACATCTGCATGGTGATATGCATTCACACGAGCACCCCACGCTTCCATCCAGCCCTTAAGTATGCTGATGACTTTTGATGGACAAGGAAAGTAAGTCATGTAACATGGTGATGAAGAAGAGTAGAGCTTTCATGTACCATGTATGCAAAAAGACAAAACAGCAAACTCTAAAGAGCATGCTGAACTAAAAGTCAGTATGAAGGTGTGGGACAAGTGCCTGTAAGATCTGATGAATTGATGGCCACAGGAGTCTTCCGGGTTCAGTATCATTGCATGTTCTTCATTACACATATTACAATAATGTGATGTTTCATTTGTCGTTGCGAGAGCACATGTGATCCAGCCTTGAATTATTTCATTTGAGCTTTTAATTTTGTTTGTGTGGTATTACCCTGATAAGGTCATAGCCAGACTCAAACTAGAGAGACGGCCCACAATCGACCACTTGTAAGTAGATCAATCCAAATACTGCTTCCTGGTTCCATCTACACGAAGCAACTTCATTATAGACAAAAGTCACTAAGAAACGCATTATTCAACCCTCAATTTTTAACTTATAAGACACTTCAGAAACACGCTGGTTAACAGCAAATAAATAGTCTATTTTTACTCTTTTGTAGAGGCAAGGGGCCTCGAACCTGTAGCTCTTGAGCCATATGTGTCTCCCCAGAGCGAAAACTAGCCTTTAGTCAATTAAAAAATGTTATTTATCAAAACTTTGATTCTTTATATTCTTGTAACTGTAACTGTGTCACCTATATACACAATTAAAATAAATAATAAGGCATTGATCATATGCTATTTATACAATGGTGTTACTTGGTGACTCACTGTAGACAATGCAAAATGCATGTGTTAGTTAAATTCCCCCCAAAAAATCTGTTACATGTGCTAAAAGTCTTTATTCATAATAGTAATATTAAAAGGTTAATTTATACCTTATAGCCTGTGTTGTTATTATTATTTTGAGCTCAAATATGTTCTGTGGCTGTCATTTCTTTGGTCAGAAATGGTAAACGGTGGTGATCCCCGCACCTAACATTACATTTCATGACACAGATGATTAAAGAAAATTATTCTGTTCAGCCACTAAAGCCAATAGAAGCACTTTAGTCTGTTAATAATAATTTTATTTATATAATACTTTTTTAAAGATGCTTTACAATTTGGATGAAACTTCCCATTAAAGAGAAGTGAAACACACCTGATCCCTGAAACCGTGGTAGGTCAAAGTAGAGAGTCTACAAAAAGAAGAAAAAAAGAAAACTGAGCTGGCCTGATGGGCTCAGGAAGGCTGTTTTAACTACAGTCTTAGAGATCTGGTCACCTCTTTAAAATATGAACTGGAACAAGATGGCGGCAGTTCTGCTATTTATAACCTTCTGCTATTTATATTCTTAACCAAGGTGTTCTACACTTTTGCTGTTTGGAGCAAATTTATTTTTGTTGATCCTAAAATATTTATGCAAAACATGTGTGCCTTCGTGCGCCCAGGAAAACTATGCAAAGTACATGGTCACTGGGAAAGATCAGACCGCACACGGTGTTCTTGTAACAGTTTATATACATATATATATTCATAGGTACAATGCGGCTCAATGGACAGCTTTGCAGCTGCCTCCATTCTCATCTTTTGTCCCTAGTTTCACTAAAAAAGGGAAAAGAGTTCATCCACCTGGACCTCAGCTTCTGTGGCACTGCACCTCGAGCGAGCCACAGACCACGCCCCTGCCACAGTCACACATAGACAGACTCTGAAGTAAAGACTTATAACGTTTATATTCAGTTTTATTCCAGAGTTCAAGTCTGACGGTAATGCTGGAGGAGCTAAGATCTGCTAGACTTTAAAGGCCACCTTGATATCTCAATTGGACTACTAAATCTCAAATTTGGCATCTTGATTTTTTATTTTTTTAAATAAACCAGATTCCTGTCATGAGGTGAAATGTTGCAAAATAGACAAAAGCAAGTGATCATTGTGGCTGATCAGTGCACGCCCGGGTTTCCAAAGTCATCGAAGTATCTCAATCATAAAACACACAGTACTGGTGGAAGGGCACAGCAGTATCTGGACCTGGCATCCCGTATAATCATGCACTTTTGGTGGAGTTATTCAAGACCAGGGGAGTCCCCCTGATGTTCGGTTCATACTCAGGGGTGAGTCATTGTTGCAGTTACACAGTCCTCTTTATAAAGGAGAAAGCCACCTGCTGTCGTTGAAAACCCTCACAGTCTCCTGGTCCATTCTTTTTTTTTTAACAATACCCAAGTACTGTGTGATGCTGTACATATACATGGGAAGTGGAAATGGGAGAAAAACTGAACACAGCTGAACACAATCAAGGTAAACAACACAAAAGGGGAAAAAATCCTACAGACAACACACAAGATAGTGTTATTAGCAAAGTAAAACAGGAAATGAATAAAAATGCTCAACATGAGTAAATGTAGCCCATGAAGAGACAAACTCATGGGCAGAGCATCAAAATAAACTCTAATATAAATAGAGACTGGGACTAAGAACTACAGACACAAAATGCTAATGAATGCATGAAGATAAAAATGTAACAACTAAACAACAAACTCATATAATTAAACAGAGAATACTTTAACATGTATTTAAATGTCCTTTAAAACTCAAAACCCATTGTTTCAAGTCCTGGGTCCTTTATGAATTTAAATATGCTGTAAAAAAAAAAAAATATTAAAATGTGCAAAGAAATTAGAAGCTACTTTTGTTCTCCTTTCTTTGTATAAAACTGTGATGGCATCAGCCACACATGGGTAAAACCATTCACATCATTAGTTTGGTTTACAGTTATTTCAGTAATATAATTTATTAATGTGTTAACATAAAACAGAGATATTATGAAGCACGCACATAGTAGCATTTTGTGGTTTTCAAAAAAGTTTTCTGTTATATTAATTTCTCTTTCTTTGAGTTTCCTAGGTTGGGGAGGTTGCTGTTTCCTGTCTGGGCAAAAGGTGTAGCTAAGGGCTGAGGACTTTGAACACAATGGCTGCTCAACAGGACCAGCCAAGTGCTTGTCTTGTCAGAAACGGGGGGTGTTTAAGGTTTAGTTATGTTATTTTGTGCTAAGTTAGTATTGGTGTGTTTGTTTTCCCCCTATTGTATGTAAATGGTTTGGCCAAACCACTATAAATTTGACCCCGCTTTGTCTTTGTGTTTAGGTCAGTTTGTGAGATAAGTTGTGTCTACTTTGTTTGGTTAACTTACTTTTAAGTAGAATTTTACTTAGCTGACCTCTTTTATGGGCCTTTGACTTTCTCTTTTTGAACTTTTTTGGGGAGTTAAAATAAAAAAAACAAACAGTTTGAAGACATTTTTCCTGTGTCCTCTATGTCTTTGCTGCTTGGTCCCTCACAAACGCCTATACTGCATCTGTTCTTCCCCAGTGGCAGTCTGTTACAGCAGCTTCTATTTTTTTTTAAATATATATTTGTAGCTATCTATATATTTACAGCTTTTGTTTATGTATTTTTGGGGGGTAATAATTTATGTAATTGCTTTTTGTGTCACATATCCCTGTCTTGAATATAGGGCCCCCAGCTGTGGCATTGATTTACTTGACGATGGAATTCTGAATCAATGCACTCTCTGGATTTCTCCATCAGCTGACACAATCATTTGGATGCAGACATTTGACCATTCACCGTAACCAAATGACTGTGACTACAGAGAGTGGATATGAATAATATATGCATCTTTACAATCATCTAAACCACTTACTGGACATGCAGCTGCACACTTTCTTTCTAACATCTGTTTGAGCTCTGAGGCCACGAGGATAGATACAGAAACCCACTCCTGCTGTTTCACACCATAATACCTGCATTTATTTACTACATTTTAAAGTGAAACTTCTTCTTTTACATTTTAATTCATGTTTATCCTGCTTTTCACTTTTTCCTGTTGTCTGTTTCACTGAGTGCTTTCCGTGTAATGTCTTTGTAACTTTTGGAGCTATTTACTTTCTTTACTTTTACTTTATTCATTATATTGGGCTAGGTTGTTTTTTAGTTTTTTTTTAATTCCTGGGCTGTTTGGTCATTTCCAAACCATTGGGATAAATAAACCATATACCGTATTTTCCAGACTACAAGGCGCAACTGAATATTAGCCGCACAACTTGAAATTATGAAAAAATCCTATTTTGTTCATACATTAGCCGCACCGGACTAAAATGTTTAATTATCATATGTAAGAGAATATACACAAATGGGATTGTCAGGAAAGAGATGACTGTTTTGGAACACATTCTTTTTACTATGGGACACCGCCCCGTGAAAATCCACACCGTGCGACGCGTCGCAGACATCCGAGCCCCACGAGGCTGGCCGCGCAACGCGCTTCTGTCGGTGGAGAGGGGAGGGCGATGGAGCGACTGCTCCCCCAGCCTCGGCGCAAGCCCTGCGAGGTGGGCCGTGCACCGCCCCCCGACCGACCCAGCCCAAGTCTGACTTGCCGACTTCCCTTAGCTGCCTTGTTCTAACATGCCAGAGGCTGTTCACCTTGGAGACCTGCTGCAGATATGGGTACAGGGCCAGCGAGAGCCAGCTTGCTAATCTAGTCTCTTTTTCGCGCTAATTCGTACGGCACTACTTTGGCTGGCGGACGGACATGTGACCAACATATCACTCTTTTCCGTGTCTGATCACGTGCCTTTCCGCCAGGCAAAATGGCGGAACAAACCAAAACAAATCCTCTTATGATGTCACAAAAATCATGAAAAAGCCTTAGAAAAGCCGCACCGGACAATAAGCCGCAG
>VURO01020228.1:10452-23122 GCA_015108175.1 Pelvicachromis taeniatus
TAAGGTTTTTTTTTTTTTTTTATACTTACATACATACTTTATATTTGCTTGCTAACATCCCCAAAACTATTATTTAGCAATAAAAATATAAATTATACAAACTGAAAAGATTTAAAAACAAAACAATGTCTTACATTGAATAAATACTTTTAAAATGTATGGGTTATGACAGTAAACTCAATCACTATATTGGACTTAATCCATTTATTAGACCGCCTGTCATAAAAACAAGAAAACAGAAATACTTCAACTAAAAGTTGTGTTGTTATTTATTTATTTATTTATTTTTTATGCATACAAACTGAATTTAACATTCAACCACTAAAACATTTTTTCTGTCTAGGAATGCAAGTTAATAACTATATTTGGCATCTCAATAAAAAAAAAAAAAAACCCAAAAAACCAACTGCTTTTTCATTAAATGCTAAATTTGAAAATTCATGGATAACAACAGTACTTATATTTTTAATGTTAAAAATATAATCTCAATTAAAGAGCTATATTGGTAAATTAACCATTACAGAAACAGAAACATGATTTTGGTAATTACCAACACTGTTAATTTAAAGCAGTTACAGCATAAACCTGACAATGGGTAGTTGTCTAACAAGCGTGTTCCCCAATGTTGTGATGAAGTTTTCAAAGTTGTTTACTTAATGTTTCCAGAGTCTTCTCGGACATCTCTGCTAAAGTGATGGCCACAGACATAACTGCATTCATGACATTAGAGTCCTCTTGAAGTAGTGGGCAGGTCAGAAGAACCAGGAGGATCTCTGGAGATTTTAATGCAGTTCTTGACAGGTAAAGCAAGTCGCTCACAGGGACTAAGTTTACCTGCATGGGAAGGAGACCTACTGTATGAGATCACAAGTAAAAAAAAAAAAAAAATAATATCGTCATATCTCATCAAGTTGTTTAAAGGATGTTCTTAACTGATTGTTTGATCCACGGTCTTGTGAACAGCTGGTCGAAAGCTCGGCTAGCAGCCTCCAGGTCCACGGTTAAGGCGCCTGCTTCCAGTGGAAGCCCGCTGATATCAAAGGTGGAGCGTTTAAACAGAGAGATGAGCGGCAGCACCAACCAGTCAATCCATAAATCTTACATTTCTAGATTAACCCCAACACAGACAAAACCATCAGTGAAGGACTTACGTGGCTTTTGTGAAACTTGCAACGAGACTTGAACTTGTCAGAAACATCGATGCTATCTCTCTGTTGCAAAGAGAAAGAAACATACACAGAGACTAATAGACAGTGAAGATCTGGAACATATATTTAATATAACTAATATTCAAACTGCAGCCACAAAAATCCTAAAAATCACAGAGTGATGATAAATTACCCTGTTGCCTCCGCATTACCGTGCTCCATCATCAGCCATTCTTGGAGTTTTGTCTCATCAAGACGTCCAGTTATCTGTTTGTGAACCGAGCTCTTAAAATAAAAGAGAGAAGAAGTGAGCAGGCAGGATGACGTGTTTTCTTTTTAAGTTTTCTCTGAGCAGTTAAAGCTGTAAGTGTTTGATTACCTTTGCAGGTGAAGAGTAAGCAAAGGTTGTGTTCCACCCAGCAGCTATTTTCAAGTCTGCTTAAACAAAAATCAAACAATTTTATCTAAATATTTCAAAAGCACATGACATTAATTTACAATTGAGATTCTGAAATATTAATTGTACTAATGCACATACATACCACTGGGCATGGATGCTGCACCTTCACTGGTCCATGGAAACTGAACCAGAGTGGGAGTCAGACTGCCATCCTTGTGGCCATTTCCAGTTTGACCTTTAGCTCCACTACCAAAAGCCCAGAGCTGACCAGAAGAGCCCAAAACAAGAGTGTGATGCCTGGCAGACCAAAAACAGTCGGTATTATACAGCACTCAAACTGCTTTATCAAGCACACCTCATTAACCCAAGCACTTTCCTCTATGCTTAAGTATATTCTAGCTAACATTCACAATATGACACATCGGGGATATTCGGCACACAGACTGCGAAATCTCTATAAATGATGACGGTAGCCAAAGCAGACTGTGCTTATATTAAAAACAAAACATCCCAGTTTTTTACCTGCCACATGCAATCTGGGAAGCAGGACCATCCAGACCCGCAACCAGTTTGGGCTTCACTTCATTAGCAGAGGTGCTGTGACCAAGCTGACCTTGTCTTCCGTCTCCAAATGTGTAAACTTTCCCATCCTGCAAAGCACAGCATCGTATGATAAAACCGTAGACGCTTTGTTTTTACTTTTGACTGTTAATCAATGGTTGAAGTCACCTGGATGAACCAGTGAAATCATACCTTTGTCAACACAGCAGAGTGTGACTCTCCACAGCTTATGAAGGAGACACTTAGAGGTCTGAGAGCGGGCACCATACAGATGTTGAACCTGCCTGTTAAAGTAAAAACAGATAAAAGGCAGAGTGCTTTATTTCAAAATGATGCCACACACATATACACAAAGTTTATGAGTCTCTAACTTGCCGCACCTTTCTCGTCCACCCTGTTAAGCCCGAGCTGACCACATTTATTGGCCCCACAGCAGTAAACCAGGTCTGCGAGGGTGAGGAACAGACTGTGGGTCCCTCCTGCTGCAATCTGGGTCACGGCTACTCCAGTCAAAGCACAAATTATGACGGGCCTATTCTGCACCGGCACCTCCTTCCCCAGGCCCAGCTGACCATGACTGTTTAAACCCCACGAGAAGACATCTCCTCCTGGAGAGAGGTGAAGTGTTTTTAAAATGTTAAATTAACACCTTTAAAAATAACAAAAACCAAAACATTAACAATGGGGCCATTTAAGTTCATGTAAGACGTTAAACAGATAGTGGGGCTCCTTCTGCTTATCAGGGAGGTAAATCTCTAGGTGATGGCTGAGCAGAAAACAGTCGTAATGCTCGCTCAGTGGAGGTTTTAAAGATGCCTCCCTCTCCCCGTGACATGGGCCAGCATGTAAGAGTTGTTGAATTTCCTCTGTCTGTCAGTTTGGTCAAGGTATAAAAGGATCAGGGCGGTGGCCCATGTTCAGAGATCACTCGGGCGTTTGGTTAGTGTTTCTCTTCCTATTTCAACAATGTGTTTATTAAATCCACTTTAAATAATGCTCACAAAGGGATTTGCAGGCTATTTTTAAAACTTCCATGACAATAGATTAGAAGTATAATAAATAGAATGCATGGATACATAAGTGAATGTAATCACCTTGATGTCAACAAATTTGTGGGCTAGGAAGTTTTAGAGAGCTGTAGAGGTTTGATAAATTTAGTGTTTCCACAAACTGGGTTTACAACACGGATAAGGACACTTTGAAAAAGGAAAAAAAAAAAAATCATCATTGCCACATAATGTATGGAGTCTGGAAAAATGAAATTGCCCTTGTTCCATATGAACACACAAAGTTGTTCTCAGTGTCTTACCTTCAGTCAGGGCCAGGGAATGGGAGTTTCCACAAGCAACTTGAATAATCGGTACAGGCAGCGGGATAGGCACTTTACTGCATGATGATGGACGACAATTGGTAAAAATGTGGCAAAAAGCTTTGAACAAATGTTCATATGTATTCACGTGTCACAGAATGAGTGATTACCTTGGTCTGTGACTGTTGGAAGGTGTTGGTAACAGCCCTAGCTGTCCATCCTCTCCTGCCCCCCAGGAGAAAACGTGTCCAGATGCACTCACAGCCAGACAGTGGTCCTGCCCGCAAGCCATCGCCACCACATTACCCAGGCCCTCCACTTGCGCTTAGAAAGACATGACACACAAACATGTCAGCTGGATCACAATACATTTGTGACCATAATAACCTCAGCCTAATGAGAACAACATGATAAACAAAGAGGGAAATTTGGGACATCCGCTAAAAACCAGTGCAAAGCTGCTCATTTATAGTGTTGCAAAGCAGCAAATATGAAAATATGACGGAAGCACGCAAGCAACAAGGACAGTCATATAAATCACATGCAAAACGTACAAATAGGTTTATATTATTATCTCATAATTTTACATACGTATTGATACATTAGAATGTATATTGTATGCATGCATGTATGTATTGTGAAACCTAGAAGCTATAATTAAATGAACCCAGAGAGAAAGTGCAGATAACTTATCTGCACTTTCTCTCTGGGTTGCTTGCTTCCGTCATATTTCATATTTCTAGCTACATCTAGCAACTCTGAAAGCGATTCGAAGATTTCTGGGGTTTTAACTTTCGTTGTCTGCACCGACAGCACTGAAACGAAACTGAAACTTGACGCATTTAGTTCTTTTTCTTTTCTTTTTTTTTACGCAGTAAGTGTTCCAGGGATGATTCATTAAGGACGCAGTATCTGATGAAAAGCCTTCAGCACACGGTGAAATCACACCTTAAATAAATGTTTTCAAAGACCCGTGAAAAGAAACTAAGAAAACAAATAATAAAATTATAAAAATTTCGTTTTAATCAGCGTATTTTGTTTCCTTTAAGGGAAAACAGTTACAACACTTATTAACCTACTCACCTATCATCTTTCCTTTTTTTTTCTTCTGTCGTCCAAGTTGTCCCTGAGAGTTGTGTCCACATGATAGCACGTCCCCGTCTGCACTGAGAAACAAAGTGTGCCGATCTCCGCAGGAGATCTTGGTTATAACCCCGGGGACGGTCCAGGACACGGGGATGAGGTCCGCCTGTGGCCCGAACTGCCCGCTTGAGCTGTCTCCCCAACAGAACAGCTGCATGTCTCCAGCTGGACTCAAATGAGGACGTTAATGGCTCTGTGTTGGCAATTTAGCTCAGCCGATGCTGCCTTCGAGGTCGTCGGAGATATTACAGTCACCTCGTAAAGAAATCGATCATTCAGTAGCATATTGTATGCCTTTTTTTTCCCCTAAGGGCTAAAGTGTCTAAAACTCTAATGAATGCAATTAATTAATTGATATAACAAAGATTGTTGGGCTACAGGCACAATTTGTTATTTCCAAAAGCAGCTAATGCAAAAAAAAAAAAATAAGGTCTCCAGTTTACGAGGTTGAACTTGAAGGCATCGTCAATGAATGTAGGTGGAAGATGTGGAAGACTAGTGTGTATACTTTCAGTAATAATCAGTTCTTTTAACACGGAGCAACTATTTTTTTTTAATCACTTTGTTAAATTGTATTTAACAGAACAGCAGTTGTTGGGAATGCAAACCATGATGCAGTCGTGCCAAAGTGGTGTTGTGTTCACAAAATACACAAAAAAGAGATTTATCAGACAGTTTGTTTTTAGATAAATGCAGCAAAGCCCCTGTCTGTGCTAGCATACACCAAACATATGTTTAATATTTGTCCATCAATATATATAGTTTACAGTATTGTGTACTTACAAGAATGTATCATGTGACGCTCTTCATTATGTGATAAACAAATCCATCACCTACACTGCTGTTAAAAAGTATCTGTCTCCGTCCTGATTTTGTATTTTTTTATACACGTGTAACTCATCAGATCATCAAACTAATCAAACCTACCTGTCCCTGTGTCAAAAAGTTAACCTATTTACTGGTAACAGCAGAATTCATGGTTTCATCAGTTATGGTGACTCGTCCAGATCCTGAAGTTTTATGCCAGATCAAACCTTTTAAAAAGTTCAGCTTTTGTCTCATCAGTCCAAAGAATATTTTCCTGAAAATCTTGGGGATCATCAAGACGTTCTTTGGTAAATGTGAGACAAGCCTTTGTCAAACACGCTCACGAAACGCTCATCTTTCCACTACACGGACAGCTTTTTCTGATGTGCGACAAATCCCTCGATGTTGCTGGGTGTTTCGCTCGATTTGCACGTGTTTTTAAAAGGGTATTTGACCTCGAGAAACTTGTCTGGGCCTTCCACATCCCATGCGAAAAGCCTGTGAAGGCTGGGGTTTGTTTTTTGTGACCTCCTGGATGAGTCATTGGTAGGCCGGCCACGCCTTTGAAGGTTCACTGCTGTGGATAATGTATCTCTATGTTAGTCCACATGCCTTTTCTAGACTGATAGATGTCACTGACTATGTTTTCAGAAGTTTCTTTGCTTTTTGAGATCTTTTAGCCTTCTTCACTTTGTCAGTTAAATTCATGATTTAACAAGGGAGGAATTACTGTTTCTCATAGGGTCATGTATATTTAGATAGCTGTTTTCCCTTAATAAATGAAATCATCTTTTAAAAGCTGGATTTTGTAGTTACTCAGATTATCTTTGTCTAATATTCAAATTTTCACATTCTTTGTCCAGAATCATATAATAATCTTAAGGCCATGTAATATTTGGTGTGGCTTTAGGAAACCAGCTGAATTGCGTCCTGTCAAAGGGACATTGCTTCAGCTGACCACTAGGATTTTCCCACCAGCACCTGATTGGCTCAACCTCATCGACTGTGACATCTGAAATGTAGTACACACCTACACACCCGTCCCCAAAGCCCACAAACACACAGTGCTGCTCACAAATGACCACAGTTAGTGGATTCTTAGACAGATGCGCAGTTCCTAATTTTTCCCCATCTGAAAGTCGCATGACTTGGAGGATGGGCCTCCCATGCAGGTAGCAGCCACAGCTGTCCTCCAGCCCAGAGGGGGTGGTTATGTAAGCAACATAGTGTCCAGTTTTGTCCAAGCAGGCTTTAATGACAGGACCCTCGACTTTGAATGAGCACAGTGTGACCCGAGACAGATTTAAGAGGTTAATGGCATCGCTGTCAATGGACAGGAGTGCATAGCTGCCATTGGAGGACATTTGGAAGTCCTGAGGCTGACAGTGAAACATGTGTGGCAGCTGAAACTGCCAGCACACCGTCTCCTCTGCCACCTTCCACGTGTACACCGTCCCTGAGGCCGCCATCACAAACACAAATTCTGGGTGCTGTGAAAGAGTGTGGAAAGCGACAACCACCTCAGAGCTTTCCACGCAGGAGAAACGCTTGCTAATCAAGCCCGACCACAGACTGGCAGCCAGCAGGTCTCCATGGCGACAGCCGAGTAGGTAGGTGCTCTCAGGTGAAACCTGAGCGTCAGATAGGTATGGGTGGATGCTGCATACAATATTTCCTTGTGCAATCTTCCAAACCCGCGAGAGTCCTCGCTCAGAAATGCTCACTCCAAAGTTGTTATTAGGAGTGATCAGGATGTCTCTAGCTCTGCTGCCACCAATGCGGAGGATATTTTCACCTGTTTCCGTCTGCCACACGTAAATGTCCCCAGCCGAGAGTGACACCAGGTGGATGCCATTTGGGGAAAGCTGCAGTTTTTCCACAGGCCCAGTATGCAGGAAGTTAACATGTGGAAGCCCCGTGTCTAGACTCCACTTCCACACCTTCTCGGACCCATCTCTGGTGTAGAACCACTCGCCTGTTTGCTCCACCACCACCTCCTTCACGCCACCGCCCATTTTCTGTGCACTTCCTGCAGCATCAATCATCTCGGAGTCCCACACTGTCAGGCAGCCATCGTGACTGACACAAATGACATCTGAGGCCGTTTTCAGGAGTGTGTGTGGCTGCTTGTTTGTTTCTAAGGAGAGGACACACTCCCCACTGCTGACCCTCCACACCAAGACAAAGGTGCAGGTGTCTAACAAAGCCAGGAAAAGGTGGCCATCCTGGGAGAGCACAGCTTGAGTGAAGGCTCTTCCCTGTGGAGCCAAGAACTGGTCCCACACCTCCCAGTCACAAGTATCCCACAGTGAAGCCTGGTCGGCTTGACACACCAAAAGAGTGTTGATTTCACTGGAATAATCTGTACTGAGAATGTTATTAGCGCAACCCTGAGTGAAGCTTTCTTTTACAAGTCTGGGTGGTTGTGTATTGGCTGCCACATCCCATATGGCTACATTTCCAGTCCTGTCAACACATGCCATTTCCCTCTTGTCTTCACAGAGGATGATCAGCGTAACAGCGCTGTGGTTTGAGTTTGAGCAGGTGCTGAGCAGACTGCTGGATTTCACGTCAAATACGGACACTGTGCCTTCCTCCTGGCCACAGTACATGAAAAACCCATCAGAGGAGAACACTAAACAGGTCACAGGGCTCTGACATTGGAAATGAGTTAGGGTCTCACTGGCAATGTCAAACACACTCAGGAAACTCTCATCTTTCCACCACACGGACAGCTTTTTCTGATGTGCGACGAATCCCTCGATGTCGCTGGGTGTTTCGCTCGACTCGCAAGTGTGTTTAAAAGGGTCTTTGACCTCGAGAAACTTTTCTGGGCCTTCTACATCCCACACGAGAAGCTTGCTGCAGCGTGTTGAAAGCAGGAGGAACGGACCGCTGCTCTTCACGCCCGCAAACTTTAATTCTGTCTGCTCACATCTGAGTAACAGTTTGGCGACATCATATCCACACCCTTTCCAAATCCAAGCAGAGCCGTCATCCGTGATCTCTGCAACAACCCCACACATTGTACCAGCGATCTCTCTTACACAAAAGTCCTTATTTATGTCATCGTACTTTAAGCACTGAATGTGGGGAACACAGGGAGGACTGGGGCAGAGTGCTATTCCTAATCCACTTCCTCTCCCTTCCTTGATTTCCCTGACATAACCCTCAAGAGCAGGAAAGACCTCCAGATAGGGGAGGAGGCTTGTCTCCATCACTCCGGGCAGCTGCAGAGGTGAGCTCTGTAGGAAGCAAGCAGAAGACTTTAATGTGGTTGCTAGCAGCAGTCTTTCTCTTATAAACGTAGCCTGAGATGACTCTTCTTCAGCCTCCAACATAGCTAGCAGATCTCTAAGAAGACCAGCTCGAACCATAGCCTGGTGAAACCCAAATGACAGCAACAGCACGTGCTCAAACTCCTTCCACCGGCCACTCTGCTGCAGGTGATACGGCAGTTCTATAATTTTTCTCACATTCACTCGACCACCACCTTTGACTGAAGTGAAGACAAATGGCTGGCTGGGTTGCCGAGCATCTGTGTGTGTATTTAAGGCTGCATCCTTGTTTACGCCTGGTGTCTGTCCACTAAAATAGTCGGCCATCTCAGAATGAAGCCTTCTCCTTACGTCAGGAGCGTCTAAATATCTTTTCGCCACGACCAACTTGAAATGCCTGCTCACCCAGAACAAAACCAGGGAATCTGCAACTTTACGTTTGAAAAGAAAGCTCTTTAAATCCAAAAGAAGTCTCTCCACATCAACTTGTGGGACTGTCATTTTAAAAGAAGAGCCTATGTGCTTCCAGTCTTCCTTAATGGACAGCAGATCGGTGAGTTCAGCCTCTGTGAGCCCAGACCTGGAGAGGGTGAGGTAAGAGAGGGCGCGAGTGACAACAGAAGAGAAATGTTTCTGCTCAAGGTGATCCAGGAGCGCAGAAATGGATGAATGAACGCCATCGGGCAGAGATGACTCAGTCACATCGGAATCTGAAGACAAGGAGAGAAGAGGAGAGCTATTTAAAAGGCCAACTGGCGCTATCCTGTAGCTCTTTTTTGTTCTTTTTCTTTTTTGTAAATCAAAAATTGTAACTTGTGAAGTCAAAAGTGCTCTGATCTAAATAGTTTCATTATTATTCAAAAACAAATCTATGAAAAACACACACAGCCATGTGAAAAAGAGCACTTTCACAGGTGACAAACTAAGTACACCCCGTGACTCAGTAGCTTGAAAAACCACCTTTAACAGCTTGAAGTGTGACTTTATCAGTGTCTCACATTGCAGGAGTCAAGCACAGAATGACAGAGTGACAACCTGGTTGACCACATCCTGTCCACATATCGGAGTTGCAAATGAATTTCTGCCCGCTTTTTCTTAAGAACGGTGTTGCCGTTCATTGAGGTTTGTGGGCATTCATTTATGCACAGCGCTCTTAAGACCCCGCTACAGCATTTCAGTCAGGTTGAGGGCTTTGACTGGGCTGTTTGCAAGACCTCGATTCTTTTCTTTTTCAGCCATTCTGTTGTAGATTTGCTGCTACATGATGATTATTGCCCTGCTACATGACCCATAAGTCTTTGGTATACAGAGGAATTCATGGTTAACTCAATGCCTGCAAAGTGCTCGTGTCCCGTTTCTGCATAAAAAGCCCAAATTATTATCACACCTCCACCACTGTGTTTGTTCCAGAGGTCTTGTGGTTTGTTCAGATGTAACTTTGCAAAGCTGTCGAGTTCTTTGTAGAGAGAACAGGGTTTCTCCTGCTAAACCTTACAAGCAAACCATATTTGTTCAGTCTGTGTCTAACTGTACTGTCATGAACTTTAGCATTTAACATGCTAGCTGAGGCCTGTAGAGTCTGAGATGTAGCTTGTTTTTTTAAGTTTGTGTGTTTTTGCAGTTTCTCTGAGCACTCAGTGTCAGCTTGGGTGTTTTTGTTAGGACGTTCACTTCTGTGAGGGTTGTGGTATTGTGTTAGGACTCAAGACCAGCAAACTGACAAAACTTTTAGTGTTCACACTTGCTGATGATCAAATAATCAGTGTATCTGGTTAGCAGCGCCTGGCTATTCCTGTGAAGCAATAAGGGTGCACTTTTTCACATGACTGTAAGTGAACCACATCACATGTGGGTTTAGTCTTTGTGTGGCATTTATAGCTCTGAAAACAAGGCCTATACCAGAGTGCCAGAGCAAGGTGTGTGCATGAAGGAGGCGAGTGTAGAGCGGCAGACAACAGCGAGCGACAGCCTGGTTGACCAGAGCTTGTTGTCCAGACGTCACCCTCCGTCCTGAACCTTTCAGCAGAGATGCCAGCATCTGTACGCTCTGTTTCCTGTCCAGCAATCCCAACTGTATACACAACCTTCCTGTCCACATGTCCTCTGATACATTCTGAGGTGCATAGTGTAGTTTTATATCTTGCAGGAAGTGTGTTTGATTGGAGGAAGCCGTGACGATAAGTTTGACAGCAGGAGGAAGGGGGCTGGGGAGGCTCTCAATGATTTGAAGACCGGTGCTGTTTTTGAGCTGATCTAATCCATCAAGAACTAAGACAAGAGGCTTCTCAGTCGAAGGCAGGTGACTGATGAGGGATGCGAGACGTTCTTTAAGTTCAGAAACACAAGCACCGGGTTTTATGTTGCCAGAATCTAGCTGTCTTTGGCCTGGATGTTGAACGGTACTCCAGCTTTGCTCACAGTCAGAAACATGCTCTTTGGTGCCGTGCTCATGCCGGGAATCCAAAACAGATGATGGTCTACAGCTGGAGGTGACCTCTCTGGGGTCGGTGGTACTGCCAGGATCATCGAGGTCACTGCAGAGGCTAGCATCCTGCTTAGAGGAGTTACTGTGATATCTGCAGGCTATCTGATAACACAAGCTCGACAGCAGATGCTTTGGTGAAGCATTAATTGACAGGGTGCAGAAAAAACTGATCACCACAGGTTCGCTGTCAGGAAGCCAGCGCTTCATCTGTGGACAGAGAGATATCAATAAACATCAGTTAAAACAGAGTAAAATGAAAGTTTATACATGGATATCACTGTTGGCATTGATTGCATGTATTTTTGTTTTTTGACCAAGAAAGGAGAAAGCTGTACAGTCAATGGGAGCTTTAAACACCAGTGGAAACACATGCACACAAAGGCACAAATTTTTATATATATACTATATGCCTGCTTCAGATTTCACTTTGGTTCACCTACCTGCTGAGTGCAGTGTGCTAGGAGGACCGTCTTCCCTGTACATGGGCCTCCGGTCACTACCAGAGGGAACTGATGGTACCTCTGCTTCACATAGGCTCTGACCTGCAACCAATAAGAGCAGAGTGTCGTCAGGAAAATCATCAGGAAAAAACAAATAATCCAAACCGTGTCATGTTTAATGTTTCTAACTGCACACAGAACAAAGTGCCTGTATTTTCACTGTAAAAAGTATATTTTAGTCTGTAAAGGCTAAAACCATCCGGACCTTTTCCTCCTCGGGCTGAATGACGTCATAAAACCGACTGAGGATATCACACAGCTGCTCCTGTTCGGCCTGCTCTCGGGATAAAGCGTCACCGAGGGGAGAAGGTTCTTCGCTTTGAGAAACGTTCAGGCTGTCAGTCATCTGCACAAGGTCACAGTACACCTGCTGGCACAGAGAATCGGCATAACCCCGCCTCCTTGCTGATGTGTAACCATGGCGGCGATCGCACTCTGTGGTTATGGTGTAGACTAGAAGTTGACGGGAAGTGATGAGATGAGGGAGGAAGCACTCACACAGCTCTGACAGTAATTTTTCATTAGCGGGTGATGAACTCAGAGTGGCATCCTGGAGATGAAGAAGTGTGAATTTTCACAATGAACTTAAATAAAAAGGGACCTAAATATATATATATATATATATATATATATATATATATATATATATTAAATTCTACATATCGCTTTGGTAAAATAAAGTTTGAAGAGTGGTCAAAACGATTATTTTAGTTCATCCTTTTCCTGACGTCTCCCATGCTCAAACATGGTTTTACCTCCAACTTTGACTGTAGTTGTATTTTCACAGGTCCCTTTTGTCTCTCTGCTTTCGCATTGATGATCTTGTGGACATAGACCAAGCAGCGTCTGGCGATGTCTCTCTCAGGACAGCTTTCCAGAGCATAACGCAAATCTGAATCGAGGGCTGAAGACAAGTGGCAAAGCAACTGTTTACTTACACAACAAAAAACAGATGAAGTGGATCTGACCAAAATTCCCTCCCAACTACAGGAGATATTCCAAGGCACAGACGCAAGCTGTCCACAAGACTAACAACACT
>VURO01020233.1:6025-26454 GCA_015108175.1 Pelvicachromis taeniatus
AAAAAAAAAACTAATAAAAACCAAAAAAAAAACACAAAAAAAAAAAAAAAAAAAAAAAAAAAAGAGAAAAAAAAAAAACACAAAAAGGAAAAAAAAAAAAAAAAAAAAAAAAAAAAAAAAAGGTTGGGGAAAAAAAAAAAAAAAAAAAAAAAAACCTTACAGGGTTGTTTTGTGGGGGAGGACAGCTTCGAGACTCTCCTCAGGACAGGAAAACTTCATCTCCAGCTGGGATTTGTGCAGGAACCGTGTTGTCAGAGTTAAAAGATGCATTTATATTTATACCTCCGACCTTCACGGCCCAGTCTTCAGTGTCAAGCTTCTTTATTTGCTAAATGAAGCAAAATTGTTCTGAATCAGTTGCTCAGTGCGGCTTGTTTTTAATCTGGGTGTTGAACAGATATTGAACATTTATTATATGACTGGGTATTGCATGCACATAACTCTGCGCACCTCACTCAAGTGCCAGCTGTAATAAAGATCGCCCATCCAGAGGGTCAGTGGTGCTTGATGAGCGAAGAAATTACACCGTTCCTCATTTTGATGAATGGGCGGATTTCCTGTCATTATTATGTTCTGCCGTATTAGTTATTTTCATCAAGTGGATAAAAGCTGATGCGTGCATTTTTCTCAATCATTCCTGTGTAAGTGCCTACTTATTGTTCCAATATATTGTGTAACTTAATAGGCTAAGGTGACATATATGTGTCAGACGATGAGTTAGGGTGAAATAAAAAGACCTAACAGGCTGGGATTTTATTGAACTGTATGTTTGAGAGGCTTAGTGGGGAAATATATTTTCTAATCAACCTTCCTTTGGGTGTTTAGGGTGTGATTCACACGTAATAATGAAAACTGTTACCAAATGTGTTCACATTATGCTCAATAATTGAATAATTACAACCGTAATAAACTCTATTGTATGTTAATAGATTGTTTCAGACATTTATAGACCTTAGCATGTTGCCTGCATGCTAAGGAAAACACTGACTGTTATCGTGTTAATGTATTGATGTATTAACACGACAAATTCTGGATTAAAGCTGTATATTTTTGTGTTGAAATGAGCTCCAAAGATGATTTTCTGGCTGTCACAGCAGCCAAAACAACAACAAAACAAGCTTAGACTGAAAAATGCTTGCATTTCATTTAGCTGCTTGTGTTTCGGGGTCTTTACTGTTAATACCAACCTAAGCAGCACAGAACCATCATTATTAGCAACACCATTTCCTCTGAAGAGAAGGCAAAAATGTCTGCTGTAAAAAAGACCTCTAGAGAAACCTGCTTCACTATCTTCTGTAATTTGCAGCGCCAATCTTAACCGAGATGTTTCCATTGTTCACTAAATATAAAAGACTATCTAAATGAGCCAAATGAGTATGCCGCCCACTAGTTTGTATCTTTGTGGAGAAAAATTCATGAAATGAAATCTTGGGTCTGTTCGCTTCATCTTAGGAATAACAGTGAGTGCACAAAGGTCTGAAGCGGATAGGATAAGAGTCAGTTCGACCGAGCCTCTGGTGCAAAAATGTAGATTTCCTGCCCCAGTTAGGAAAATGAGGCTGTAAAAAGTGAAAGAATTCAAACTGGATCTTTTTCACGAGTGATGGGAAGGTGGATCAACAGATTGTTGTAGCGTCAGCAATAGTGCAGGTGTCTTACCTGACCATGGTCTTCAAGACAGAGCTGAGGTGAACTGCTTGACTTCTTTACCACACTCACCTTTGCTTATGAGCTCTGGTAATGACACCAAGAATGAGGGTTTTGTGATTCCCCCACAGGGAAAGACCCCAAACTTATATTCAAAATTATTTCAATGTTTAACACCTCCATAAATCTTGACTTGTGTTTTCTGAGCTGCTCTTTCAATGATCAGAGTGTACTTGGATCATTATCCTGTTCAAAACATCCACCTATGATTCATTCTTAACTTTCGGACAGATGGTCTCACAGGTTGGAGTTCCTGAGGCAGCAAAGCAACCCCAAACCAGGACACTTCCTCTGCCAGACTTCACAGTAGGCATGAGCTTCTGCTCATGCTGTTACTGTGACCAAACAACTTTATTTTTCATTAACCTGTTCAGAGCACATTATTGAATAAGGCCTGGTGTTCACTGGCAACCTGTGATTATTTTTCCATTTAGCACCACCGTGGTTTGTTTTTCTATAAGGTCTACATTAGACCCGATTAACTTTTGAAAAATATTCTTTCCCATTCTGAGAAAGAACAAAATGTGTCACCATAGCAAATGCAATAGAAATTCACAAACTTCATCCAGATCCAGACTTTTTTCATGCATGAGATTTTTTTTTACAATCTCTTTCTGGTGCCAACAACAAGAGTTACCAACAATCTAGGATTCTTTGACTTTCTACTCATGAATTCAATAAATTCCACGAGATTTGTTTTATTTTTTGGTTTTGTGCTTTGTTTTTAAACTCTGAAAATGAATCTGATTTCCATTGAGTGTACAATTTAGGATCCTGCTGCTTCACGACTATTATTAGAGCTACCAGAAGAGCAAATTGCCTTGTATAAAGGCACATCTGCAGTGAGTGTATCCACCTGCATACATACATTTATCTGTTATCTTTTTCTGATTGCTATTTGGCAAAGATTTATTGTAATTATGATTTCTCAGAAATCATTAGTTTGGTGGCATAGGTTCAACAGTAGCACTGCTACAGGACAAGCGATTTCAATCTAAGAACTGTAAAAATAGACTGCGGGGTGACACAGCTCGGTGCTGCAAATCAAGAAATCTAATCTAAATACGGTGTTGCAAATGTCACGAGCAAAAGATTAATATTGACTGAGGGGAAATTAAGGCTCTTGGAGGGGAAAACTGCGGGTATCAGACAGCTGAGATGGAAAAGGCACTGAGAATTCATTCAATTTCCCATCTGCCTCTCTCACTTCTTCATTTCAATAAAGTTCATTTGCGGTTGCAAAGTGTGTTTTATCAGCATGATGCTAGTGGACAAAACAGAGGTATGGTTGGAAAAAACATTTATAGCAGTACGTGATTAACTAGTGACAATAACTAGTCTTTTTAATGCATGTTTCAGTCACTATGATGGTAAATTCTGGAAATATCTGAAGGACCCTGCTCTGTTTTTCTGTTGTTCTCTCTCACACACTTTCCCGCTTCACACATTAGCCAATTACAAACACGATAATCAAGGTAATCAAATCTGCCTTTAAATCCACACCCTGGTCATCTGCTGGGATAGAGGGATAGCATTAGCAGTGATCTCTAGGCTTAAGTTTCTATTGCATTAAGGGGCACAGCCAGTCAGGCAGGTCAATTAGATTTGTCTTTAACGCAGCTGCTCCGTCAGGGTTTCAAAGGGTTAGCGTGTTTGGCTATGAAAAGACTGCGCAAACACGTGTGAGGTTTCTGTTCTTCTACGTCCACGTGTATGTATGATTGTGTGTATTCTGATGTTTCCATACATTCTTCTCTGCGTCTTCTCCTCCAGGTCACAGGTTAGTCAGTAAGATGGCGCCAACAGGAAGAGACATCTGTTGTCTGATGTCTGACGAGGATGGATTGCATGACTGATGTGCATGGGGCACATCTGGGGCTCCCGGGTCACACTGCGCTTGCCCTCAGGTCGTCAGGAGTCAAAGCCCCTCCATAACTTTCTACTCCAGGAAGCCAATTTACTTCAAACACCAGCTGATCATCTGGGGGGGTAATTGCAAATCAAATCGACCCCTCATTCTGGTTGAAGTGCACCCTCTCTCTTTTCATGCCAAACTAGAGGCCACTTCCCTTTCTGCTCCCCCTTTCAATTTGCAGTTTGTCTTTTGCTACCCCCACAGCCTCCCTTCTTTTTTTGGCTACATTCATCCCATAATCGTGATGGAGGACATTTCCTGTAACGGGTGGAGAAACTGAGATTCAGCAGGAGCGACGCAAACAGGACAACAATCTCCACAGCTTCATGTGTGACAGTGCATGCATGGTCTTCTGGAGTGCCAGCTGACAAACACACAAGCCTGCACCGAGCCAGCTGCCTCCAGAATACAGCGGCTGTCTTTAGCTCCATTTATTCCGCATCAGCACAGCAGCGTTTTCCAAATAACTCCTTTTGCACATGGAGCACTGCTGCCCGCATGTAAGAGCACGACTCGCCTACTGTAGCTGCTGCATTATGAATGGCATCTCGATGCCTATAGTTTCAGATTTAAGTGGGGCTGTGTATGTTTGTCAGTTGGTCCTCAGAGTGACACGCAGCCACTTAAAGCCAGCTGACTCCAGAGTCTTGGGCTATATGGCGAGCTGGGTGAGCTTGTTAAAGGACAGCCTCAAGGCTGGCTTTCTCAAATTACTCCTGTGTGGCGATGGGAAAGGCGAGCCTGCCGCTCTCCGGTGTGGCTTTGCTTAATTGCAAAAGGCGATGATGGAAGCAGTGCTCCTAAATCTCTGCACTCATTGGGCACAATTTCATGGATGAGAAATACAAAAGAGCATTACTCCTACATTGTGTACGTAATGTTCTGCATGTCAGGGGAAGGCTGATGGAAAGGTTCAGAGCAGCCCCCCCCCGCAGTGAGTAATGCAGAGTGTCCTCACTTGCTTCTATCGCTGCATTTCTCAGGGGTATCAGTGTAAAAAAAACGAATATCCTATAATTTCTCTGCTCCAGGCACTCTTTCAATTACAACCTTTCAATTTAAAATACTAAAGATCTTCCTGTGCTGCATTTCTGGCTGGGGAAATGGGTGTGAATTTATGGAAAGGTCAAAATGAAATTAGAAAGGATGAGCCCTGCAGAGAGCTGGTGTCCAAATGACCGTCACTTCATAAAAGTTATAGAGATATGTGGTCCACGCCGGGGTGGTTCTTGGATTTGTTTCCATTAACAATGGGGTTATAAAGAGCATTACATGCATTTTCACAGCGCCTGAGTAACCGATACGCTATTTCCCTTATCCCTTAAGCCCTCCAAGTGTCGGAGCATGTTGAAAAAAATGTATGTAGATAATAAAAAAGCAATAGATAGGGCTGCAGTCCTTTTGGAACAGCTGTCAAATAAAAAGGCTCGACGACAGACTGCTTTTCAGCACAAGTGCAGCTGTGAATGTGAATAGTGTTGGAGTGCAACGTGACACGCTGTCATTTCACACAGCTGATCATGCTTGTGTGTGTGTGTGTTTTGTGTGAATGAGCGAGTATGATTTAATACACGTACAGCATGTCAGTTAAGTTAATTTATGCATGACTGTTATAGTATGTTCGTTCATTTCTGCACTGAGCTAATTAGCAATCGCATGTTATCCGTTGCTGCCACTGTCCTTCATCCATTTATTCATGAGCTTTTCTTTACCTCGTCCACAGAGCCGACATTCGTTTGCATCAGATTTCTTACATCATCTGTCTAGTCGCCAATATTTCTGTATTTTGTCCTTGTGATTCAAAGCAACAGCATTGTGCTTTAATGAAGACATCCCAAAATTTAAGAAACAGCAACCAGTGTTGGAGCACGAAATCGTTCTGTGGTCCAGTCAACCCCTGAATTCTACCACTGATCAACCATTAAAGCTGAATGTAGTCACTGTAACATTTATCAGTTTTGGAGTTGGACTTTTGAAGGCTTGGTGTTATACTTTTGATCGTCACCATCTAAGTTTCCTGGAAGATGATGTCGGTAAGTGCTACCAGCTAGTGCTAGCTAACGTGGATAGCAAGCATCATACATGTTAATTAGTAAAAATCTAAATAAAATCTCAGAATTTCACTCAATAAAGTAGCCCACAGACTGGTTGTACAACATGCTTTGGACACTACTTTCATCTGGCCATAGACACTCTATGCAGGTAGACGGGCTGGCCTTAGCTTGGTACGATCTGCCAACGCACCGCCAACAGAGAATCATATTCAGCCCATTCTTCAGTCCCTTAGCACAATTAACTGCACAGCAAGCCATATTATTTACAGATAATTGCTTTAAAATGCTCCAAGTTACCAACATAAAAAGTTTTCTGAGTGAGCCTATTGTTTATTGTCCCTAAATCTGGCAAGGTCTCCACATTTTTACTGCTGCTTTTTGTGGACCATGTGCTCCTATAATCTTTGTTGATTAATGACCTGCAAACTATACTTGGGTAAATTGCAGTGAATCTCTGAGTCTGAGGCCATGGTTCTCAACCACAAAAGAATGAAATATTCACTCCAAGTTAGCAATGAGCTGCTGCTGCTACTTACCAAAAATGGCACAAATTAGAAAAGTGAAAACGCCTCAGGCACTGCTGGAAGATGAGGCTTGGAATAAGGAAGTGAGCTTCTCTGCTAGAAGTTAGATGGAGATTGCATGAATGATGTCTATAATAAGTATTATTTGTTCTTCTCTTTTCCTTGCCTTGCCAGCCAGTCGAGGCAGATGGCTGCCTTTTCCTCAGCCTGGTTCTGTTGGAAGTGAATATATCCAAATGTATTTATTGAATGAAGGTAAAAATTAAGGTTATACAAACAGCCGCTTGCAACTGAACTTGAGGGGGGTAGGTGGGAGGGACTCACTGATTTTTCCATGGAATGACTCATTTATTGCAAACACACTACTGCATCACATCATTCTCAGCAGGCTTTGGATGCTTAAGTTCCCACATATGTAAGCAAGGTGGAGGGAAAGAAAAAAGATGCTGCTGATGATTCCCACAGAGCAGAAAGCTTTGACTCTTTGTATTGCCCTCTGTGACACAGTGATATATGGCAGTGTCTGAGCCGCACATAAATCAACCTGCTGAAGCCTCAAATTAGCTTTGGCTGAACTTCTGAAAGCATTTTTGCACAGAACAAGTACAAAGGTTTCATCTTCCATTTTCTATAGAATAGCCACTTTTGCAAAGGTATTGCTTCATAGACAAAAGGAATGATTACAGGGAGCCTCTCCTCTGTTCCTCCATCTGGCTCTCAGTGGTGGAAACAACACTAGGGAGCACACTTACTCCAGAAATGAGAGGACGACTGAGAAGGAGAGCGAGTAAAGAAGGAGGGGGTCAGGGAGAAGGAGGTGGCTTATGAGCTGCAGGGTGAGAGATTGAAAGTAAAGAGGGAGAGAGAAAGGCTGTGTGTGCAGCTCGCTATCAGGCTTTATAGGCTCGATGGAGAGCAGTGCAACATCAGAGGCAGAGGGAACTGAGTGTGTGCGTGTTTGTGTGTAAAAGGGGAACCATGGTGTCAGGCTTGATTTCATTACCGGGGCTAATCAGGTCCATATACTTTAAGTGCTGCTTTAATTTGTCTAATCTCTGCAGGATATGGCCGCTGCCCTCCAGGCTACATGGCTGCTTTGCCTTTAAAAGCTGTTAAAGAGCACGCGGATGAGCACGGACTGACCTGAGGACAGGAGATGGTGTCCCTGTCACATTAGCGCATACATATTTTCATTAGCATAGGGCCTCACCTTCACACATGACGACGTCATGCCACCTTCTGCTCAAAGCCATACCAACACTTCAACTCTGATGATCCAAATATGGATAAAAAGCAGTGTAGAAAAGATTGCACTCTAATTTTAGTACCCACACCTTCTTCCCTACTTTTCATTGCATATATTTTTGAGCCGTTGTTTGCTAAAGAAAATGTCTGATCACCTGCTTTAAGTGTCATGGACACGTGGCAACCGTATGAGGCTGCACGTTTGTTTAGAGTCTGATGTGTGAGGGGAAAACCTAAACTGGGATACTGACAAATTACTGGCACTTAAATGACAGGTTTGCCTTTAATACGGAGCCATATTTTCAGAGTGCCAGATGGCTTTTCAAACTCAAGGCACATCACAGACGTAGAAATGTAAATGTGTTTGACAAGTTCAGCAAAGCAGCTCTGAAACTGTATTTGGGTGTATTTACTGTGGAAACAATTAGTCAATAAATGCCAGGGGTCCGAGGAGCCATGCGCATCAGTGCCATTTCTCATCTGACAATGACTGGCATGTTACCGTTTAGTTAATTAGACACAGTTTGTTAGTGGATTTTCAAAGGAAGCAGAGTTTTCAGATAAGATCGAGCAGGTCTGCAGGTAAGTTTCCTTGTTAATTGCTGACTGATTTAAACGGCGGTCAGTCTGGCTAACCCTTTCTAACTCATCATATACAGACATTTGGTTCTCTGGCATCACAATTTTACATACTTGGCACCCCAGCAGCATAACGTTCAATAATCTATAAAGCCTCCAAGTTTTAAAAAAAAAACTGTGCTGCAGGGAGAAATTTATGACCAGGAACACAAAAAAAGAATGAAACACAAATTAAATGACTGAATGTTGTGACTGTTTCACAAACCGCCATGAGACTGTGTTGACCAGTCCCTGCAGGGGCTGGTCGAATACACACGGGGCCTACATGTGAAGTCTTGATTGCTGTGGGCTGTTGATCAGCTGATGAAACTCACTGGTGGTTTGATTGCTGGCCAGGTTGCACAACTTATTTCTAGGTTTGAGATTTCATAAATTTGGCAGCTGTGAAGTTAAGAAATTCATCACCCATTCAAACTGTGGTCCTGGTGCATGTGCTAATGCTTGTTGGTGTGTGCTCGTGTCTTTGAATACCTCTGCCTTTGGACCTGACCACTCCCGTGCTGCACACACCAGCCAGTGTTCATGCTGTTCGCTTCTCCCTGCCTCCTCCTGTCTTGTCAGATTTGGCAACACCTCTGGTAAAAGCTAATCCTCATGTTCTCACTTGCACATAACATCAAGCATTTATGGCTGCTACTGTCAGAGGATATGACAGCAGATATTGTGCACCACACATTTCAAGCATCTCTTCTCAAACACATTTTTTGTTTTCCGATTTACATGCTTGGCACTCTGAAGTCCTTACCTTTGTTAGATAGAAAATCTGCATCCTGTTATCAAAGAACAACACGTGCCATGACATATAGTGTAGGGACAAATAAATCTCTTCATCTTTAAGTCAAAGATTTGAAGCACAGCGAGTTCACTCATGCAGCCACAGAGGCTTTTTTAACCTCACTTTGGACTATAATGGATTTCCACTGTGGGGAGTAAACACAAAATAGAGGCTTGCATTGCAAATCTCCTAGCAACCACATCTGACACCATCATCATCAGCATCATGTAAACCCAGTAGACAATTGGCTGCGCACAAAATGCTCACTCAATATAACAACCATGCTTCAGTTCAGCCCATTCTGTACACTATATACACTAATAGCACCCAAAACTCTATTAACAGGATGTCATGTTAACAGTTAGAGGATTATTACATATGGTAAAGTGCCAGGGTGATGATTATCTGATGAAAATATAATACAATTATCATAGTTATGATTCCTGAGTGGGGAGAACTGGGAGAAAAAGACAA
This sequence comes from Pelvicachromis taeniatus, assembly GCA_015108175.1. Lineage (NCBI taxonomy): Eukaryota > Metazoa > Chordata > Actinopteri > Cichliformes > Cichlidae > Pelvicachromis > Pelvicachromis taeniatus. The sequence goes on from VURO01020233.1 coordinate 15,359, forward strand.
TGGCTGTAGCTCAGGAGGTAGAAAACTAATCAGAAGGCTGGTGGTTCAATACCTGGGATTTCCAATCTCCAGTCTGTATGCCTAAGTATCCTTGAGCAAAACAATAAACCCAAGTTGCTCAAGGATACATTCATTGGAGTTTCAATGTTAGATTGCAAACACTTAGATTTCAACATGTTGTGTAAAGTATTGAGAGTCAAGGAGAGCAACAAAAGTGCTAAATAAGAACCAGTCTATTTACTTAATTAATGACTCACTCACCAGCCATTCAAATCTTCTGTTTGTCAGGGGCAACCAATCAAAATAAAGATGGGAGGAGCTAAAAGAACTGAACACTCCAACGTTAAGATTACTTCAGGTTTCCTGATGTTACCAGAGATATCTTATAACCTTTCAATCAAAAATCAATAAATAGCACAGTATACATGCAAATCATTCATATTTTCCCATTAAGCTGTTAATGACTAAAAATGTATAAAGTAGTCTCCAGGTTGTTCCAGCCTTTATAATCCACTCGAACTGTACAGCATCAACCTGTAGTCACTGTTACATCAATCAGAAACATTCATCCACAGTACACTGACTCAGTGAGTGATTTAAATATATGACACAAAGCATTAGACACATACATAAAGGCAGTCAAAGGAGCAAACATTACAAGCAGAGACCAAGAGTAAAGGCAGAAATCCAAATCCACCCACTGACAAAAGAAAGTACTCTAGCTGAGACACAGGTCGAAGACAGGCTAAGGTCAAACACAAAAGGAGCGGGCAGCTCAACTACTGGGAGTATAAATACATTCTGGCAAACAGAGGAAGTACAAAACAAACTGGAGATACGTGGAGATGAGTGACTCCAAAATAAAACAGGAAAGAACTTAAAGACTGATCAGATAGTCAAACAGTCAACACCGTATGCAAACTGTAGCCATGAAGTAGTACAGTTACAGCCAAAGGTGTAGAAAAAGTGTAGGAAGCTAACTGGCCAATAACAGCTAATTAGCTAACATTTGTGCATATTGGCTGTAAAGATTTGTTTCATACTAAATAATGAAAAAAAACTCCTGGGAGACAATAAAAGATCAAACAAAAGCAGCATGATGTAAATGCTTTTTCACTTACAAGAAACAGTATAAATGAGCTGTTAACTGTTAGTTTGTGTTTTGTGCCACGGTATTAATTCTCAAGAAAGAGTCATTCCTGACCCGCTGGATTTACTGTACAACCAGGATAACCGGTAATTACGAGATCTTTTCTAGTCATTACAAGATAGCAAATCGTAATTAAAATGATAATCAGTCCTTAATGGATAAAGTGTGACTCAACCAATGTTTCACCTTTTCCAGTAATTTAAAAATATATTTTGTTTTGTTTTTTTTAAACCAGTGAAAAATGAATGAAGTCAAACGTCAAAGCTGCTCTGAGTTGAGTGTGGACGTTTGGTTGGTCATGAAGCTGCATCCATAAACTGTATGCATGTACAACACGCAGATATCTGTTAATTAACATTCAAGTAACATCCAAATCAGAAAGTTAATATTGAGAATCATTTCGAGACTCAAGTAACTCACAAAGTAACAGATTTGCAGATTTTGGTGCTTTACTTAAGTCAGACAATTGAATAGAACAATTCGTTTTTTTTTTAATGTTTGAAATTACACATTTTTAATCAGACCAATCCCCACCCCCCCCAATCTATGGTGATGGGGATTAAAGTAAGAAGAACACCTACCAAACGTATATTTAACTCCCAAACTGTAAATCACAGTGAATGACACTAATGCATATTCCAATCTCTGCATTTACCGAAATGAAAAAAAAATGTCATAAACCCAATTTTTCAATCTCTATCCTCCAGCTGTCGGCAGAAAACAACACTAACTATTTTTGTATCAATTTTGGTTTCTGCTGCTGCCTTTAAATAACTCAAATCCAAAGATTAAAACATGCATCAATTAATCTTTCAAGCATGTCAGCTCTGTTAAAAGAAAATGCCAAGAAAAGCATACATATTTAAGGAAATAACCCAAAGTACCCATCATGGCTATCAGCTGTGTACTGAGCTGTAGGATGGATCTTTCAGTAAAGTGCCTGTGACTTTATGAGTGGTGTCTGGCAGGCTTGTCAGAGTGCCAGAGAGCATCAGTCTGATTTCCAGATTTGATATTGTCTTTTCTTGTGGACACTCTCGGGATAAAAACAGCTATCAGCTATCTCACAGAGACCACAATTAATCTCAATGCCTAACAAATCTAGATGAATTTAAAGGGAAGGTCTAAAGAGAAGCAGTAATAACTGTATTTATCGACTCCTTCAGCACCATGGGGGTATCGCTGTAAAAAGACGGTCGAGAAAAAAAAACATGCAGCTTGAGAAAAGGCAGAAAGTCTGTTTCTTGTCTTTCATTTGCTGGTCCAGCCTTCAGGCTCACAGGCCGAGCTGATTTTGGGACGTAGCCACCGTGTCATTAAAACAGTACATCCTGTGCCACTAACATTACACATGACTTTGCTCTTCCTGGTGTGGTGCCATCACACGAATCATCCTTAGAGGCCTAAAGAATGACTAAACAGCCTCTACAGTGGTTGTTACTGCGTTTGAGATTCATCCGCAATAGTGCACCCCTGACATACTGCGCAATGGTAAATCTGCTTATCGCTCACTGCCATGACATCCCGTAAATAAAGCGTGTCACATCTAGAGAATGTTGATGCACAACCTTGCGCTTCATGCTTGGCGTAGCAATCACTATTTCTCAAGGCTGGGTATGACCAGCTTTTGACTGTTCCTATCCCGTTTGCACACAGACATTCACGTTGGACTCAACTCTAAAGATGCAAAATGGCTCGAGTCATAAACTGTAACAAAAAATTTGGATAAATACATCAATCCAGTTTAGGTATCCTTCAGCTGCTCACTGTCCGTACAGTGTGACAAAGTATCTTCCTGGAAAGAGACTTTCACAGCTTGGCTCTCACAGAGATGAATCCAGTATGATTGAATCTGTAAAACCAGTTGAACATCTCATGTTGGGTCATGTTGCGTGAATAAGACTACAAATCCAACTGGGGCATGTCACCAGAAATCCAATTTTCTCTACTAGAATAGATAGGGCTTCTTCCTGCTCCAGCTTGTCACAATAAAAGCGTTCAACATATACTGCTGCACATATAAGCAGTAGAAAAAACTGAACAAAACAACTTACAGATGTACATCAAAGAAAAGTAGTTTCTGTTTTTGCAAGTAAATGAAAGAGCTTTGTTATCTAAAAGAGACCGGTGGTTATTGGAGACCGGCTCTTATTCCCTTCTCAGACGGAATTGAGAAAGTGAGAGGGAAAGAGGACCCAGGAGCGGTTTTTAGACTGAGGTGAAAAGACAGTGCGTTTACTTACAGTGCTCCAAAACGTGTTCCAACAGTTCACAAGTAATGCAGTTCCCAATTGTGCTCCTCCTTTGCTCCCGAGTGTCTCGTCTGTGGTAGCCCAGTGCACGAGTGGTGCTCCCCGAAACTTCTCTCCGTCCGACTCTCCTTGAGAGGAAGCAAAAGACCAGAAAATCACAGTTAGCAGGTTCGTTAGCCGACAGTTGAAGTTCAGTGTAATAATCCCACTTTGACGGTCGCTGCATCCAGCTTAAATGCTGCTGGTCGTAGATGACGGCTGATTGGAATCAGCTGGCCAAGTGATAAGATGCAGGAGGACCGACGACAGCGCGGAGGGACTTCCGGGTCAAAGGTCGCATGGCTACTATTGGAGACCGGCGTCTATTTGTTGTGACATGTTTTCAAACCGGCGTTTATTAGAGGCAGGCTACTAAAAGATTTATGGTAGTTGCTGTTATCAGCTAAAGTCTGATTTTAATTCAAGATTTCCTTTATAAATTTCAATATAAACAATGGACCAGAATGTTCTAGAACTCATTCATTTAATGAGTTAATAAATCTGATGAACAGATTAATTGCAATATTAATTCTGAATGAGTTATTTGTTTCATGTGCTGCAGCCTGGCATTGCTTCCACTGACTGTGTGGAGGTATTTGTTCAGTAATAAGAAAATAACGACATCCCACAGATCACTTGCACTACAGAAGGGGGGGGGGCATAACTTGAGTTTTTTTTTCAAGCTTTTTTCTAGTGACAGGTAATTTCAAATGCAACTCTTCAAACAGCTCAACAAATATATCAGTAAACACATAAACTGCTTTTGCGCAGTGAGTTAAATGCGCAGCTGCTGTATTTACAGAGAGAGAAAATAAAAGTTAATGTGTGATGCTGAGATGGAAAAGTTGTTACAAGGAGAGAGCAGGAGACGAAGATGAGAAATTACTTTTAGAACTAAGGACTGCTCTGGACTGGATCTATACATGATATATTTATGAAAGATCTTGCAAAACAAATTGAATTATACTAATTTTGTGCGATTCAAAGGTTGCATGACAATTTTACTTGTTAGTTTGTTAGTCCTTGTTAGTTTGCAGTATTGTGTTGATGCATTAGTAATTGTCTATGTTAGATTAGTTACATCAAGAGCAGAAGACATCAATTTATAATTAAGATGATGCTGATTAGATTCACGCACTAAATTCTGCCTTTGGTACTAGCTATGTAGTGTCTTCATATTGAAAATTAGCTATATAGCTTTGGCAACATCTTATATTTTGCTGAATTCAGTTGGGTAGATCAGACAATGTTGGAGTAGCTGCACAGGTCAGCTGATAACAGTCTGTATCAGTATCAGTCTGTTTGTATGTATGTACAAACAGTTGATCACACCCAGCATGTGGTCAACTGTTTAACAATGGTGGTGATTCTGAAAGCGGAACCAATGAGCATCCAGTGAGAAATGAGTAATCATATCGATAAGTGATATCTAGAATGGAATCAAAATCACTAAATTCTTATCAATTCCATCCATCCATCCTCTTCCGCTTATCTGGGGCCAGCCCAAGCAGAGAAGCCCAAACCTCCCTCTCCCCCCAGCCACCTCCTCCAGCCTGTCCGGGGGAATACCAAGGCACTTCCAGGCCAGCCGAGAGATATAGTCTCTCCAGTGTGTACTGAGTCTGCCGCAGGGTCTCCTCCCAGTGAGACATGCTTGGAACACCTCACCCAGGAGGCATCTTTGTCAGATGCCCGAACCACCTCAACTGGCTCCTTTCGATGTGAAGGAGCAGCGGCTCTACTCTGAGCCCCTCCCGGATGGCTGAACTTCTCACCCCATCTCTAAGGGAGAGTCCCTTATCAATTCCCATCCCTAATAAAGACATCAACTTAAAATTAAGTAGAAAAGGTAGCAGACACTTTGTTGATTATCCTAAGTGAGAGGGTGGAGAAGACCAAAAACAGAGCAAGAAAAATCAGAGTAATGTTGATGAGGTAGCCAGAAATATTAATCTAAAGCACTGCCAATGCTGCTCTATTTATGCTAGCCTTAAAATGGTCTAATGACTGTTTCTACACAAGGCCTTAAAATGAATTGGTATTTCCAGTGGGTACTCTGTGTTAGATATGAGTACAGCTCTCTACCTTTAACCTGCATATCAGGAAAACCACCAAAAAATTATGCTAAAAGATGGAATGGAAATGGGAGAAGAAATGCTCCAAGCATCAGATGTAATGACTGCTAATAATCAAACAACAGTTGTGGATAAAAATTAGCATTAATTTACATTCTTTCAATATTGTGGCCATACTTCCATAAAATCCAGCTAAAAGTGAAGCGTTCAGGTCATAGTTTGTGAATCCCATAACTCTACACTCAGACAGAAATATGATCATGTTAATGTAACATTTGCTCCTGGATTATTTACAGAAACATTAAATTCTGCAGATAAACTGAGACATTTGTGAAGCCGAGCGTTCCCCTGAAGGAACATGATTATGTGAGTTTATTTGTTTGGCTTTGCTAATGATGTAAAGCCAGTGACGCTCTCTGGCAAAGCCTGGGACATTACGGAATAATTCAAATCAAAATAATGTATTCCAATGTCAACTTAATAAACCATGGCCAGTGGGGCACATTTATCCTCCGATTTGTTGTAAGTGAATACGTTGTAATTGCGACACAGTCGTGTACTGTGTGTGTGTACCGCTTTCTTGTACTTCTTTCTTCTATAAAGTATTTAATGGAAACATGCTGCGCACATTGAATAGGAAACCATTTCTCCAATAACAGGAGACGTCACAAACTGAATGTCAGGCCATAAATATGCATCCAGTCAGTGGCTGACTCAAACAGCAATTCAGGCTGGGTTGCCATCCAAGGTCACTCATGACCAAAAAAATTAACTAGAATGATATTATTGTGTTTCTAGTAGAAAATATTTGAAAACAGAGAGATAAGAGAGTCCATAACTCTATAGACATTAGGATGCATGTTACAAACAAGATTCACTAAGCAGCATCATCAATATCATATCAGTGGAATATAGCTAGCCCTATAAGGCTGAAGTGAAGTCTAAGGTAGCTGTAGCAGATTAGCATCCGCATAAAGGTATAGAATTTGATTGCACATTACTCCTGTTGACTGCATATCAGTTTAGTCACATACCTGACATAAAAATCTTTATAAATCAGAATACTGCAGAATTATACTCAAATATTATTTCCCACCTTGCTTGTTTGCAACTTCCCATTCTAGAGAAAAAGGGAAAGCACTGATATCTGTTCTGTGCTGATGAACAGTCGTGAAATAAAACTCGTTAATTAAATTCATCAGTATTTCTGGTGGTGATGAGTAACGGTAACAATGTTTAATAATACGTCTTGACTAGTCATACACATCTCTGCTAAAACTTTAAGGCATGCCATAGAGTAGTAGAGTAGTAGTAGAGTAAAGACTAGATCACTGCATGCAAGCGTGCTTTGCACATTCAGTGCTTTGCAAAAGTATTGAGCCTCCCCTCATTTATTTATATTTTACTTTTTTTGTACTTAAAAGTATTTTAGAGTATTTGCTCTCCAGGCTTTCTAATGGTTTTCAAAGTTTTTCTTTGGACATTGGCTGCGTTTTCACTCACTTTCAGGCCAGTCATTGCACCTGCATTCAAAAAACATTCAAATTAATGTTTTTTTTTTCTTTGTTTGTTTGTTAAACAAACACTTGAACCATTCAAAACATAAAAAGTGGATTGTGTCTGTTGGATTTTGATCCCCTATAAGATATCTGATTGGCAATGGCTTCACTGTATGACAGTGATCCCATAGAATCTGCCAAATGCAGTAAAAGCACACATTAATAAAAAAACACACGACTATCAGTCATGGATTGGGACTGTGTGGGACAAACTTGACAGAGAACTAAAACTACTGTAGCATTTATTCTCACAAACACGATCCACATTAAAATTATGCTACCGTATATCTTCCAATAGTAGCCCTTCCAAAAGTATTAGTAGTTTTGAATACTTTGAATAGTATTCAAAAAATTATTCGGCCAGCCCGGCCTTTAAAAGAAACCCGCTCTTATTCCGTTCTCAGACAGAATGAACCTTTTGACTGTCTTCCTTCCGCGATAGCATCCGATGAAAAAGCATTTTTGACACGAAAAACTATTTGCCGTATGATTTACTGCAGTAGGGTGGTAGCCCAGATGGTAGCGTACGGAAAAGGCGGTGGGTCATTGGAGATCGGCGTTTACAGACCGGCTACTATTGGAGCCCGGCATCTATTTGTCGTGACATGTTTTCAAACCCGGCGTTCATTAGAAACGGGCGTCAATAAGAGACAGGCCACTACTAGAAGATATACGGTATATTATTATGCCGTATTACCTTGGCCCCACATTATACATCACTGGAAAGCCCAGTGCTCTTACTTTAACCACAGCAACAGCAGTTTTAGTTTTTAGTCCTTTAGAAAGAGGTGAAGATTTAAGCCTCACATGGCAGGAGGAGGAATGAAAATTTAAGTTAAATATACAAAAAAATTGAGTTTTTGCTGCCAAATAATTAACTTTAGCCTCATTACATTCTGATTTTGAATCTCATGCTAGAAAACCTGACCTTTCTTGGAAATGCATGGGCTGTTGGAGGCATTTCAAGCACTGTCAGGTCAAAGAAATAAAGCTCATTCTTGTTACCAAGAACTGCATCATTTGGCTTCCTTTGACATTATAGTCCCTGAAAATATTCCAGAAAAGGCCCAAATCTTAATGAACTCGCACCCTTTGTCCTCTCCTCTCTCTTACCCTGCACACGGACTTCCACTGACCAGCCCGTGATGAATGATAGAACTGGCTACAGGGTGAACAATTGCACACAGCAACTGGCTGTGGCGGGGCTTGGCTGACTCGACATCATTCACAAGTCGCCTAATGGCTGCTTCAGCTCTTCATTTGGGAGATTCATGAGTCACCAGGGCAAAGAATTCCTCCAGTTTCAATAAAAAGATGAATGAATGAATCCGAATTTGGATCACAAATCACCCACAGAGCCAGAATGGTGCTTTTGAACTTGTTTACACCAGTAACAGAGGTATAACTCACTAGCGCCCCACTAGTTGAATGCATTAATGTCATTAGAAAAGCAGCCAACAAGTATCGATGATGTCAAACAAAAAAACGGCTGTCTGACCGTCCAATAATTTCGTCAGGGCAAGCATCAGACATGCAGCTCTTTGCCTCTCCTTCGTAGTTCTTTTGGTGACGGTCGATTCATTTCACAGCTGTCTCGCTGTCCTTTCCCTCCTCTCAGTCACAAACCTCCGGGGTGAGCTGTAACCTTGAGCCACTTTGGAGATACAGAGACTTTGTCTGTCACCTTCAAACTCCACCTCCCACTGCAGATATATATTTATATACATACATGGGGCTGCAGCTGCCTTTAGCCTCTGTATTGCATGGAGGCCCCAGGGAGGAAATAACGAGCTGGGGTGTTGTTAAGAGTTGGCTGATGTATTTCTGAGCGGCCTGTGAGGGTGCTCGGGTCACTCTGCTAGCACAACTATTATTGATCACTATCATTGTGCTGCTTCTGTATACAGAGCTTGCACGCCCACACAGGAAGACCCACCATTATACATAAGCATGTTAAAGTGGCGGTGACAGTCTTCAGGGAATCGATCACCTCCTCCTATGCAACTTTCACTAAGTTTGCAGAAACAGCAGCCGTGCGTTTCTCAACCGCAGGAAGTGTAAAGGCTGCAGTATGCCTGGGCAGAAAACCCAGAATATGTATAGAACTGCCAGAAAGTGAGAGAGAAGCCTGCCGTTTAAAGTTCAAGTTTATGTATTAGATTTGATTTTAAACACAAGTGCAGATTATTATGATAACAATTTTAACTTCAGATTGAACGCGGTCTCACGGCTGGTCATAATACAGGCACAACCTCAAATCTATTTTTTTCATACTTCCTGTCGTGGCATGGCTTACTTGCACCAAAAGATGTTCAGCAAATGCTAGACTTTAGGATAATGTCTCTCCTACATGCTTGACTTTTGTAAACTAAATTAGAACCAATCATAATGTGGGACATTCTCTTAATATGTGCGGAGGACAAAAATGCTGTGTAGTTCATACAGAGGCACTGTGCTACTGAAATATGGCACTTCTGTTTATTGAATAAGCAGCATTTTAGAGCAGAGATTCATGGATTGCCTCTTCTTTCACAAGGTCTGAAGGAAAAGTCTTTGTTTCGATCCATTTTATATTAGAAAAGAAAACGGCAGCATGTCAGTTCACAGTTTTCAGCTGTACTTCCCTCAAAGAGAGGAGTGTTGAGTGCCACAAATGGCCATAAGAAGATATAATTTAGGACAGTCCTCGCTTCAGGTCATTGCTAGTGTCGGACTTTCCGTAAACATTCTCACTTCCGCACAGCTGGCCCATCACTCTGTAAGTAGGAGCAATTTTCAGGTTGTCCACTTTGAAAGGTTACAAAAATTGTCGGATGCAGCGCTCCCATAACCCACATGAGGAAAGGTGTCGAGGGAGGCGGGGTCAGATGCTGTTAGACAATCTGACAATCATACCGAGGCCTGTAGCTACAGCTCAGAGCTTACCATCACCTCCTGTGAAGCATCCAGCTCCTCTCCACATATCACCTGATTTGTTTTATCATCCTGCACCAAAGGTTTGTGATAAAACACTTAAACTAGGCACAGACAGCTCTTTTAAAGGTAGAACTGCTGTTCCTGACAAATACAATGCAAAACATTTGGCTTGACAGGGAATATTAAGGAAGAGATGGTTAGCAATAAGGAAACTGAATCAGTAGGTGGGTTTTGGTTGTTCAGATCTCACCAGAAAGGTCCCTGTGATGTTTATTGCTTTTATTGTACTTGTACTTGCTATTTTCCCTTTATACTCCTAATATTAAAAAAAAAAACTACTTAGAAAAAAAGAAACAAAATTATGTGGGCTTTGTCAATAGTTCTGGTTGTTAGGGGAAACGACATCTATCTCACTTTGGATGGAGCAGCTTTCATTTCTAGAAATAATATCTTAATCCATTCTTGGACTGCAGTCTCACTGCAGTTTCTCCCCACCTGTCATCCCCTCAAAACCCCATCACCATAAACACTGTGTCGGCATCCAGACCATCAAATAACAACATAAAAATTCACAGACAGAGCAATATGGCATCCACAAGTGCACCAAAGAGTAAAAAGCAAAATGTGGACCACCTTTTTTTCACTCACCATGTGTTTTTACATCACTTTGCATTTGAACCGATTCTGTTCGTAGTTTTTATGGACAGAATTTCTAGGCGTAGCCAAGTGGCGGAAGGCTTTCGCTTGGGTGGTCTCAGAATCTCATCTCTGCTTTTTGCAGATGATGTGGTTCTGTTGACTTCATCGAGTGATGGCCTCCAGCTCGCCTTGGAACGGTTCGCAGCCGAGTGTGAAGCGGTGGGAATGAGAATCAGCACCTCCAAATCCGAGGGCATGGTCCTCAGCCGGAAAAGGGTTGAGTGCCCACTCCGGGTCAGGGACGAGTCCTTGCCCCAAGTGGAGGAGTTTAAGTATCTTGGGGTCTTGATAATATTATTATTATTATTATTATTATTATTATTATTATTATTATTATTATTATTATTATTATTTCAGGAAAAGGCTGGCAAGAAAAAGTGAAATAGTGAGTCGAAGAAAGTAGACA
>VURO01020248.1:13769-27172 GCA_015108175.1 Pelvicachromis taeniatus
AGGAGTGAATCAGTCCCCACAAACTCCCATGTTAAAACTTTACATTAGAAATAAATGTGTTTACAGCCTGAAACTGTTTTGGTCTCTATAGAAAATTTCCAAGTTCTTTGGATGGTATTGATTATTAGGTGTCTTTGTGATGCACTAATGCAGCCAATGGATACAGCCTGCTATCCAAAAACTGGCCAAAATGCTAACATTTAAACAATGGCTGGTATCATCATTGCTTCATGGATAGGTGAAACCTGAAGAAATTCGATCATCCATCCATCCATCTATCCATCCATCCATCCATCCATCCATCCATCCATCCATCCATCCATCCATCCTCTTCTGCTTATCTGGGACAGAGTCGCGGGGGCAGCAGCCCAAGAAGAGAAGCCCAGACCTCCCTCTCCCCGGCCACCTCCTCCAGCTTTTCTGGGGGAACACCAAGGCGTTCCCAGGCCAGCCGAGAGATAAAATCTCTCCAGCGTGTCCTGGGTCTGCCGCGGGGACTCCTCCCGGTGGGACATACCCGGAACACCTCATCCAGGAGGCGCCCAGGAGGTGCCCAGGAGACATCCTTGTCAGGTGCCCAAACCACCTCAACTGGCTCCTTTCGATGTGAAGGAGCAGCGGCTCTACTCTGAGCCCCTCTCGGATGGCCAAACATCTCACCCTATCTCTAAGGGAGAGTCCAGCTACCCATCGGAGAAAGCCCATTTCCACCACTTGTATCCGCGATCTCGTTCTTTCGGTCACTACCCACAGCTCGTGAGCATAGGTGAGGGTAGGGACGTAGATTGACCGGTAAATTAAAAGTGATGGCCTCCAGCTCACTTTGGAATGGTTTGCAGCCGAGTGTGAAGCGGTGGGAATGAGAATTAGCACCTACAAATCCGAGGCCATGGTCCTCAGCCGGAAAAGGGTGGAGTGCCCACTAAGGGTCAGGGACGAGTTCTTGCCCCAAGTGGAAGACTTTAAGTATCTCTGGGTCTTGTTCAAATTCGATCATCTCTGTGTTTTTTATTCTTCTCATTGGAGTAATGGTAATACTCGGTTTCTGTATCTTGCACAGTAGAAGAGGACAGAAAAGAGTTTCTGGGTAAATAAATATGTTAAGAGATCAAACAGCCAACGCAAAATATAGACTTCTGGATCTAAAACTTTTCACTGTGTCAGCGATGAGCAGCTTGATATAAAAACAGGTGCAAAATAAGTCTGATTTAACCTCCCTGTGCAGCAGCGCCCCCTGTTGTGTGGAAGTAGGCACCTACAGTTTATTTCCATGTGAAAAACTAAAGTGTGTATCAGAAAGATTAACAGCTAGAGCATTATGAACACTATCGTAGACCTGATGGCCGCTGATGGTTTGAGAGCAGTGGGCTTGTCTCGTCTACAGGTATTCACACAGGATCTAACTATTCACTGCAGCAGCAATAGGTCAGACAGGTGGATGCATGGATGATTGGATGGAAGCAGGTTTACCAAAAACTCTGGTTAGTTAAGAACTCAAAATCAAATATGTCCGTTAACTCATTAAACAAACTGAATGGAGTCAGTGCACGTGCAGACCACATAGGGGTGGGAGCCAAGCAAAGTGCTGCCAATACAAACTAGCTTCTAACATTCCAGCAGATAATCTGTTTGAATCTGTTGTTGATTTGATGAACACAGAAGTTTTTCTTAATTGAAAGCGATATTTCAAGTATTTGGACTCCAACACAGTACACTATGAGCTTTATTTAAAGGGTTTACCTATCATCCTACCATCTGCCAGGTCAGATGTGAACTGCTACAGCAAAGAGTTGAAATTGGCTCTCTCACTCTTATTTCATCCTTAAGGTTCTTCCATTATAAGATTTCCATTTAAGTGTAACAAACAGACAAGATTCCATATTAAGGAGTTGATTATAAGAGCTTAACCGTGTAGCTATTCTTTCTTTGAGTCTCAGTTTTTGGAAAATGACTAATAATCAGTTTCATGGATGTTATTAGCATCACAGGATCTACACAGGAAATATTCACACTTTAGATCGAATGCAGAGTATAAGAGCAGTGAAAACAGCCAAAGGCTCCCTGATGAGGAGGCAGCCAGCAGAGGAGAACAGGTGGGTTGGGGGTGGACATGAGACAGGTGAAGGGGAGGGAGGTAAAGGGAGAGAGTGCAGGGCTTACAGAGCCTCTCCTAAGAATACTGAAGGGGATGGTTTTCTTTACTATGTGAGTCTCCCACACCCTCCTTCCCCAGTCTTCCACAAACAATGAAGCTTCGCGCCTGCAGCCATCCGGACCCTGCAGTGACAGCAACAAGCCCGCCGGTCTGCGTTTGAATCGGGGTGAGTCAGAAACAGGTCACAGAAGAGCAACAAGACATGACAGACACCTCTATCACCGGCCCTGCCAAACACTGACCGTGCAGCACCATGATGATGTCAGGATAGGAAGCCGAGACTCACCAGAATTTGGACTGTGAGCAGTCCTTCTCCAGCATCTCTGGCGTCTATGGTGAATTCCACTGGCAGGCTGGCTGGAACCCCGGATGCATTCAGACCAGGACCACTGGCTCGAACTTTGCTAGCATCGTGAGCTGGTAATGTCTTGATTTTAAAAGGACTAAAGAGACAGTTAGAAAGGTTAGATCTGTTCTGAAGGATCAGAACTTTCTTGCACACACTTCTCTTCAATACCAACCTCCGAGGCACTTCCTGGTCGGCATACTTCACGCACACCGTATATGGGCCATCATTGGCAGGAGTGTAGTTGACCGTGTGAGTACCATCACCATTATCTGTGATGTTGATTGGCTCAGTCACACCTGAAAACAAACAAGAGCACAGGGCAAAGGCCACAATGAGATCAGCTGATTAAAGCTAATGGAAGGGTTTCATGACAATACTACTGAAGAAACATGGAGGAACAACTGGTGAAATAAAGATGGATGTTTCCTGTTTGGCTGAGGGTTTGTGGAAATGGTAAATGGTAAATGGCCTGCATTTGTATTGCGCTTTTCTTAGTCCCTAAGGACCCCAAAGCGCTTTACACTGCATTCAGTCATTCACCTATTCACACACAGGTGATGGCAAGCTACATTGTAGCCACAGCTGCCCTGGGGCGCATGATGGTTGCATGATGATTTTAACATGCACCCAAAGTATTGATGGTATAACTGTTATACAGGTGGTATAACAGTGGTTTAATTATCCCCAGTGGCAATATTCATCTTAAATAGTCTGAAGACTCCATGTTGTATTTTGTATTTGGAGATCTAATGTTAGAGGAAGTCAGATTTGGACAGGTACACGTAGTCTGGATTGTACATTTATAAGAAAGTGATTAATACTTGAAAGTAGAACTAAAGAGTAAAAACCTGTTCCTCTACATGGTTCCATTACATGGTTCTTTTGTGAAGCTTAACAAAAGTCTTTAGCAAAGTTTAATATACCATTACTCAGTGCTTTTGTGAAATTCCCTCATGTCTTGCTTGAAATGTAAAAGTAAACATGCATGTAAGAGACAAAGTTCTCCAAAAACCTTTAATCAGGATGTCAGACTCATCCTCTCAGCTCTGTGCTATCAGACGTGCCTCAAATGCTATCTGTGCAAAACAGCTTCTAAACAATGTCAAGATAATCCATCAAAGTGGTCTTTCGGTGGTTTTGGTTTTGTATTGGGGCAGAACTGAAAGATTAGAGTTTATAGTAAATACTTCATGGAAGGACTAAAAAATACTTGGGCCCAAAAGATTTGAGTTAGACTTTGAGCTAGACAAAGAGTTTAACAACATACTGGTTCTGAACTAGGGCTAATAAAAATATTAGGCGAAAGGTTTAATGTTACACATTACTTTTCTACTTCATTAGTCATTAGGAGGGGTACAACAAAAGAGTTTTGGTATTGGTCCAACGTTTAGACCATCCAAATTCAAAGACTTGGCTTCAAATTTACCCGGACAATGAGGTGGTTTTACAATGACTTGGTTATTAACAGAGACAAATAAAAATCTTAGGCTGATGGTTTATTACTCTGAATTCAAAGGTTTTGGTTTCAATTTTGGGAAATTTGAAGATTGACCTTAACTCCAACTTGATAATGAGTGGATCTGACTGGAAGTCCTACCGGTATAAGGTAAAGTATGTACAGCTTTTCTGGAACTCTAAATGGTTTCCAATGGCCTCGGCAATGTTAAGAGGTTAATAAATTTTTGTAATCTTACCTGTTGGTCCATATAGCTGAACTGCCAGGGGAGCCACCCCCGCCTTGCTGCTGTCTACAGTGAAAGTTTGAGGAACATGAGCCCGGACACCACTTCCAAGACCAGGACCCGAACACCTCACCTTACTGGGATCCACCAGCTCTCGCACTGGGACCCGGAATGGGCTCCCTGAAAGACAAGTGATGTATTGGACGCTCTTGACTGCAGTACCTTAGAAAGGCGCAGAGTCAGTTATATCCAAACCATACCCTACAGGGTTAAGTGACCTTCACCTGGGATCGGTAAGCCTCCAAAGGTGATATTAACATCATATTCTCCAGGAGTGAAGGGGATATACTCCACACTGCAGCTGCCATCTTTGTTGTCCTTACATGACATTTTTGCCTCTGATGGACCCTCAATGGCCAGACCAAGTCCCCCAGTGCCAGCACCTCTGAGGCACGCAGGGAACAAAAAGGAAGTTTAGGATGTTTAAACTGAGATCTGTGGATGCTACAAAATCTTTTCTGGATTTAAAAACAGAGTGATGATACCTGGTCTCGACAGTGAATCGGTTTGGTTTGTTCACCAGTCCTTCCTCCAGACCTGGACCATAGGCGCGGACTCGACTGGGATCACAACCTTCGGTCACGGACACCCTGAACGGACTCTTCGGCACCAAGACGTCATCCAAAAGAACTTCGATCAGATGCAAACCTTCAGGCACACAAGAGTCCATTATAAAAGTGAGTATTTTAATGGATAGAGTCAAGACAATGTGGTTGAAACCTCTCTGCAGCGCTCTGGTGTGTAGATGTCAGTATCTATAATAAGTTGATATTATAGTTTTTTCACTGAATATTAAAATCCTCATGGCTCTGTAATTTGTTTATTCTTTTAACCTGTATACAAAGAAATATAAATTAAATGCTATTTACACATTTATTTATTGATCCTTCTTCAGCTGTTGAGGGCATTGCTTCAAAGGAACCCGAACATTTAATGGTCACTCATTTTTTAGCCCATGGTTCAGTTTTTAACCAGCAACCTCTCAGGCAGAGTGGGAGTAAACCAGACAAAGAATCACCTTCCATTAAAATTCCAGTCTGAGTGAGTGTTTCTTTCCCACAATGCAATGGACTCCAACGTGTCACACTTCAATATCAGTGGAAAACCATCTGCTGAGTGCTGACAGACTGTAGCTATAAATACCCTCGGTCCAAACCTGCTCCTCACTGAAAGGTGAGAGGACCAGAATCCAGTCATTGTAACTGATGTTCAGTACATTACCATAACTGACTATAACAGTGGCACATGTAGGGTTAAGCTTTGAGCAGCAGATATTGGTCTGAGCTTCAGGCACTTAAATATTAAATCGGATATATTTGCTCTGGAATGGTAATTATGCCCTGGATGTTGATTGCTGCTAACCCCTCTGTACACAGACTGACTGCAGCCAACAATCCTTCATGGCTGGAGAGGGAAAACAGAAGCCTTATGAAAGCCGCATGGAATTTTATTTCACAATTAGGAGGTGTTGCAGTGGAAAAACACCACCCTGATCCTGCCCGTCTTCTCTCTCTGCTGACAATCTACGGCTAGGCTCACAAACAACACACAACGCCAGAAGGAAGATCAGAGCCTCACCGTCCTCGTAGGGTGTGTACTCGACTTTGTATGTCCCGTCTCCCTTGTCGGTGACATAGGTGTCTGTGTTGGAGCCCGACGGATTTGAGATCGAGGTTTTCATATGGCTGCCACCGCTCTTGTAGTGAGCTCGTGCGTCCACGATGAAATGAGTGGTTACTTCCCTCAGGACGCCTGTGGAGCGGAAACAAGCACAAAGACACAAAGAAGAGAAAAAAGTTAGGTAATCTCTCCATGAACTATAACATCCCATGTTTTAGCAAGATGCAGAGAAAGTCTCATCACTTCTAATCATATCCAACGACAGTAAAATATTTGAAATATTTCACTGAACAGTCAGACTGAACATACTACAGAATTTATGTTCAGTCTAAAAACAATCAGTCATTTTAATCACTCCATTTATCTTGCTGCTTTTTTGGGTTCCAGTCACATAAATGAAAAAAAAAAAACATGATAGAAAATTTGTATTTATTAACACTGACCATCATTATTACATTACAAAAGATGGAATTTAGCTTCTAGTGCTGCATTTGCTGTAATTTCCAGCAGGGGGCGACTCCGGTGAAGTCTGATTGGATAGAAGTCTGAGCTCAGGGAATGTTTTCCTGGTGACTTTATGGTCTCAATTGCTGCTTTCAGGTCTGACTGAATAAAACAAGAAGTTTATTTTGGATGCCTTGGCTCTGTTAGAGGTATTACGATCTATCACTTTCCAGCCTGATGTTTTAACTTTCACAACACGACTTAGATCAGGGCCAAAGTTTGTTTCAGGATAAATCCATCAGAGTAACAGAGCAAACACTCATTTATTCTTTGCTCTTTATTTATTGATTAACTTGGTAAAGTGAGCATTTAGCACATCTCCCATGTGTTCTCATTATAAGACTTTATGACTTCTGTGTTCTTTTATTGGTTATATTTTAATTTAAATGATTTAATAAAGACTGCAATCCAAATACGGAAAGAAAAACGTAATAATAACAAAAAAGCAGCATACAAACTAAATGTGCTGTTGAGAGTTTATTAACTGTGATGATAGAGTCTGGTGGCATCCAGGAGGCCAATGAACAAACCACAGAGAGCCGAGCCTAAACCAGATCACACTGGAAACAGTCCTGTCATCGTAAAAACAGACCTCAGAACAGAAAAGAGTTTGGAAACTCTAATCACTGATGTGATGTTTGAGAGTTTAAACACGGTCAGTTTTTATATAAGCTTACAACAATGAGACCAGGCTAAGTAGGGCTGAAAACAAGTTAAAGGCTACCCTGTGGTTTATTAAGGAAAGTAGAAGGTAATGTGTACCCCATAACATAGAGGAGGCAAAACTACTGAATATTTAGTGGCAGACTTCCTGTTAGATTCAGGGGCACTCTCATGTTTTGATATTAGGTGTGTGTATCACATTTTATACACATACATGAAACATGGCAGTGGAATTATTTCACTGAAATTTTGTAGGGCATTCTGTGGAAGCATTCAGCACTCCTGCATGTCCACAGCTAATGAAATCAGTACATTTTCACAGATTCAATGAGAAAATTTGGTGACTAGATATTGTTTTACATTTGTGTTTGATCAAAGTATACAATCCTCAGACATCCTTCTTTTAACTGGGCACAAAAACATCTTTAAGCGCTCACCTCTGGGTTCCACTCCTGGTCCATAGACCTTCACCCCGCTGGTGTCGACAGCTGGGTCCACTTGCAGGCGAATGGGGAACTTTGGCACCATGTGTCCTCCATATTTAATAGTGATGGTGTACATGCCGTGGCACTGGGGGATATATGTGATGGAGTAGGTCCCATCACTGTTGTTTTGAATGTGAACTTCAGCTTTGGCCCCAGAGTCAGAGATGATTTCGATGGTGAGCTCATCCTCTCCGGCTTTGGAGCAGTCCACCGTGAATGTTCCAGCCTCGTTGACCTTGCCTTGCTCCAGCCCGGGGCCGCTGGCTGTCACCTTGCTGGGGTCAAACATTGACTGGACCACAGCCTTAAAGGGGGACCCGGGGATGTGCTGGTCTGCAAATAGGATGTTGATGGCGTATTCACCAGGCTCAGTTGGCAGGTAGGACACAGAGCAAGATCCATCACCATTGTCCTGGCATTCAATCTTGGCCTCACACGGCCCCTCCACCGTCAGACCCAGACCACCAGTACCAGCACCCTTTGTGTCAATGGCAAAGGGGGCTGGTTTGCCCACCACACCACCCTGAAGGCCTGGACCGTAGGCACCCACCTGGACAGTAAATGGCAAAATTTGAAGAGACACAAGGAATACTTGGTAACGCTGGTTAGCAGAAGACATTAGCTTTAAGTCTGAGGTTTGCACCAGTATCAGCACAGATGATCGATTGAACATCCATGGATTACCAAACTGGTAGGCCTGAAAAACATTCACATAGAAGTTTACTCATTTTGCTTAGATTGAAAAAAGGTTTACCCAGGTTAAAAAAGGACAACTGCAATAAAAAGAAAAGGCTTAAAAAAGGCTAAAAAAAGTACCCTATCAAGAAAGTCTTAAAAGACACATGTTCAGTCCTGTCTTAGGTTTACCAGTGAACATTTAAATAATTTAGAGAAGGCATGGGAGGAAGTGCTGTGGACAGATGATACCAAACTCTAGCTTTTTGGTATCAACTCAACACACCATCATTGGAGGAAGATTAAAACTGAGTATGACCCAAAGGTCACCCTGGATGGGGAAATTTACCGTAAAATCTTTCGATGAGAATCTCTTTACCTCAGCCAGAACACTGAAGGTGAGTCTTGGATGGGCCTTCCATCATAACATTGACCCAAAACATATTGCCAAGGTAAACAAATTAGCGGCTAAAGTGGGCCAAAATCCCTCCCGTTACATAAGAAAGGTGTCTTTCTCTGAGCTGGGTTTCTCAACCAAGTACTAAGTCATGTTTGGTTGGGGATCAAATAATAATTTTATTCAATGACATGCAGGAAGTTAGTGAGTGATTAAAGACAAATTGCATGAACATTTTTGAACAGATTGTTTCCATCTAGCATGTAGTTTAAGTGTGGTTTTAGATGTCCATGTCGCGTTAACACGTTAATGTTGACAGCCCTAGTCATTTTTCATTTCAAAGGTTAGAAACAAACAGAATTAAGGAGCTTATTGTTGAAAAAAGCATCTTTACTCATTCTGACAAATATTAAAACTCTATCAATGTGGGTTGTTGTGATCTTAACTCACCTTTGAAGGGTCAGGGGGCATGATGCCCTCCACAGTGAACGGACTCCCTGGGACAGGGTTCCCGTCGTAGCTGATGTCCACTCTGTATGGTCCTTCCTCGGGGGGAATGTACTTCACTGTGTGAACCTCATTGGCTGTGCTCGACTCCATCTTGCAGGGGATTGGTCGACGCGAAGGGGAGGTGATCTTCACGTCTAGTTTGCCTTGACCTCCAGCACCTCGAGTACAGATGGAGAACTCCTGATCCTTCCCAACATCTACTTCTGATTGGTGCACAGAGACAGAAGGGCGATTAGAAGGAACAGGGGTATCAGGTTTGGGATGTTGATAACAGCGAAGTCTGAACATCTCATTCACTCAGCGTCCATCGCTTTTAGCCTGACGGTTGTTTGCTACAATGCTCCAGTTGCCTAGGCAACATTCTAATGTATTTAGTAGCAGGTCATTTGGTATTCATCAGTATCCTGAGCTCATTAGTAATCAATTTAATTGCTCTCCTTAAAGTTGAGAAAAGTTTATGTTAGGACCCACCCATGTCAAGCGTCAGATCATTGAATGTGGTTGATTTTCATGTCACCATGCAAATTTCTTCCTGTGTGGATGCAGCTTTAGACGTAAAGAAGAAAAGCAAATTTTTGGGAAATGCTGGCGTATGTTCGACTGTACATTAAAGAATATTTCTGTTGGAATCCTTTACAGTTTGATACTGATTATAAAGGAAATGGAAAAAAGGTCTAAGCAGTTAAAGCCCGGCTTGTTTTATGTTAAATGACTCAGAAAGATGAGAAATTTCCACTGCAGCTCAGAATTACACGTCAGTTAGATTAAATTTAATGAAACAGAGCTAGGATGAACAGCAGCTCAGAGTCATTAAGGAGCCCCATGAAGGGGTTGTGATTATCTTTCAGAGGAAATCTTGGATTCTTTTGTTTACTTATCTAATCCATCATTTACTCTCCACCTCACTTATAATCAATACCAAACAGTGCAGGACCATCTATGGAAATATCCTGTAATCTACAGCTAAACAGCAGCTCGTATTTAGGAATTTGTGATGAATGATTCCATGAATTTAGCTGGAAACATCTGCAGAGTCACGAAACCTGATCAGGGCTCCATATGGAAGCACTTTGCTTCTGTATGATAAATGTTCCATTATTTCCTCACAGACTTACTGTTGTTCAGTCCCTGAACTTTGACCTTGTTGAGGTCCAGTGGGGGGGCTACAATGATGGTGAATGGGCTTTTTGGGATGGGGTCTCCTCCATGACACACAATGATGGACATGCTCCCCTGAGAGAAACATAAGCAGTGCTTAACTTATGTCCATCAGTCACCTCACAGATAATCCATCACTTGTGTGAAGTTGGTGTGTTACCTGTTGCACCGCCGTGTAGCGGACAGTGTATGAGTAGTCATGGTTGTCGATGATCTCAAAGTCTCGGACGGCGTCACCTTTAGCTGCTCCGGTGAAGTGGACCTCAGGTTTGGCTTTACCAGCTCCCTTTGTGTAAATGGTGAAGTGGGTGGGTTTACCCACCTCCACCCCTGCAGAGTTCAGACAGGAAACTATACAGATAACTAGCTAAAACCTTCTGTTCCTCTGATGTCCAGCAGAGGCTCCAGCAGTGAAGCAGTCCTAAGAGACTCATTAAGGATTAAAATGTCCAACTTTACAGCAGAAATAAATGTTTACAGTCTGATACAAAAACTGGTTTGGTCTCTTTAGATAATTAAAATTTTGTAAATTTAGAAGAATAGAATAGAATCGCCCTTTATTAGCATTGTACATGTGCTCCACCCTAGTTGTGCCAGAATAAAATATAAATATTAAGCAGCAGGAATAAACAGAAAACAGGAAAATATATGTAATCAAGAGGGTAATATATAAAATAAGAGAAAGGTACACATTAGAGAACAAAGTGCCTGGAAGCAGTGTAAAAAGACTTGGTCTGAATAGAGTCCATGTGTGAGTGGCCTGAGTGATGAGGGTTACTCAGACCATTGCTCAGATTGGTGGATGGGTGAGCTGTGGTGGGGTGTTGAGGGATAGTATTTGATAACAGTCCGAATGGCCCAGTGGAAGAAGCTGTTAGTAAGTCTGATGGGGTAGGACCTGCGACCAGAGGGCAGGGTGAAACCAGCAGTCACCTGCGATGGCCCTGGCTTTCCTGAGACAGGGGGATCTGGTGATGGCCTCCAGGGGTGGCAGAGGATAGCCTTTTTGGGTGGTATTAATTACCCTCTGCACAGCCTTCCTGTTCTCGGTTGTGGCCCCTGGATACCAAACACCCAGGGAGGAAGAGAGCACGCTCTCCACTGAGGAGCAGTAGAAGGCCAGCAGCAGCTTCTGGTCCATGTTATTTGACATCATCCGACCAATAATATGGCTCCTGTGAGGTTACTGTACTAACAGACCATCCAAGAAGGCTCTGGTTTACTCATTAGCAGGTATCTTTGTGGACCCTGTATGTAGACATGTTTAGTATCTCTTCCACAGTTTTGTGTCTGGGTTTTGTGTTGTATCGATCACTAACGAGAAAAAATTCAGCTCACCTGTCCTGTTGAGTCCAGGTCCCTCTGCCCTGACTTTGGCTGCATCATGGGAAGGATCCACCTTTATTCTGAAGGGGCTAATTGGGATTTCCTGTTTTACACAATAAATGTAAAACATTTATTATTTAAATTTCAGTTTTAACATAGATGTGCATTTAAAGTTTGATCCAGCTGTTGACCCCTGTTACCTGATCAGCGAACAGCACCATGATGGTGTACTGTCCGGGACCCGGAGGCATGTACTTCACTGTGAATGTGTCGTTGTCGTTCTTGATGATGTCAAAGTCGATGTCGGCCTCGGCAGGTCCGACTACACCTGGAGCGCACTTGATGCCAATGCTGACATCACCTGGAGGAAAATAATAATTAACTCTATTACAGAGAATTGAGAACAGATTTTAGCAGTAATATGCAAACATCATGTCAGTATTCCTGTACTGTTTAATTTCTTCCTAATTATACTCATAAAAACAAAACTAGGCATTACAGCATGTTTGCCTTTGCGTGCTGCATAGCTGGTCTCAATATGAGTTACAGTCATTCATGGGAGATCAAGCTCAACGCTCAGAAAGACAAAATAATCTCCTATGTGTCGTGCATTGTGGTGGCGGGACATGAAAAGAGGACATAGGACATGAAACAAGTCACCTTGTCCGGCTTCACTGCAGTCCACAGTGAAGTAAGTCGGCTCGTTGGCCTTCAGTCCAGTCTTCTCCACACCTGGACCGTAAACTTTCACATTCTCTGGATGGCTGCCCTCTCCAATAGTCACCTTATCCACAACATCATTGTTAGCAACAATAAACTGGATTCCTATCTAGATTCTAACAAAAAAAAAAAAGAAGCAAAAGCTAAAATACGGAATAAATCATGGAATATAAAAATCCATGCCTTTAAGGAAAAACTTAAAGTCTTCTTTTTCTGCTAAGAAACATTTGAGGTGATACACATAGCTCTCCACACACTATTATTACAACACTGCAGCCTCTGGAGTACCTCAAGGCTCTATTATGGGTCCCCTTAAGCCATTTACATGACAGCATTTTATCCTTCAACCAATAAAAATAGTTTTCAGCAGACATCTGCTT
This sequence comes from Pelvicachromis taeniatus, assembly GCA_015108175.1. Classification (NCBI taxonomy): domain Eukaryota; kingdom Metazoa; phylum Chordata; class Actinopteri; order Cichliformes; family Cichlidae; genus Pelvicachromis; species Pelvicachromis taeniatus. The sequence goes on from VURO01020248.1 coordinate 26,454, forward strand.
AAGTTAAGGGCTATATATACTTCAGTGATTTTAATGTGAGACTATATTTGGTGTTGGTTTTATACCCTGAACGGACTGTTGGGGACGTTGACTTCACCCCAGGTGATGATGATGGTGTGTTTGATGGGTTTTGTGGGAATGTAAACACAGAAGTAGGTGCTGTCTCCATTATCTGTGATCTGGATGTCAATGGGGAAACCATCTGAATCCTGCAACACAAACAGATTTTACACTGGTGTTTTTAAAAAGATGTTAATGTCTTATTAAAACATTATGAAGAGGCTGCCTTTGAATCCTCACCTGAGCATAGAGCTTCAGCTCTCCTCTGCCGGCTCCATGGGTATCAATGGTGAAATCAGCAGGTTTGTTAACAATGCAGCCCAAAGGCTCCAGACCTGGACCGTAACATTTCACCTGAGGAAGTAAACACATCACATGTTTAACAGTCAAATATGCAGGAAATTGTTTGAAACTCAACAAGACTCTGATCTGACCTTCTCAGGGAAGACGTCATTGGCAGCAGGGAGAATATGGGCCATGAAGGGACTGTCCTTGATGTCCTCATCATCACAAATAACGTGGACGGCGTAGTCGCCTGGTTCAGTCGGCCAATATCGAACATCACATGATCCATCGCCTTTGTCATCACACTCAATCTTAGCCTGGGAGGGCCCCTCGATAGAGAAACCTGCACATAGACGCTGTTATTTAAACACTGC